>VZTD01001881.1:286006-355073 GCA_013397725.1 Rhagologus leucostigma
GGGGCGGCCCGGCGGGAGCGGCCGGGGGGGTCTCGAGGCGCGGGGCGGCTCCGGAGAGCGGGGCGGTGCTGCCGCCGTGTCCCCTCCGTGTCCCCTCCGTGTCCCCCGCTGTGTTCCCCGCCGCCCGCCGGGTTCGGCCTGCCCGCGCTGGGGGCGCGACCTGCGGGTGGAGGGGCCGGGCAGGAGCCGCGCCGGCACTGGGCACTGGCCGGCCATGCCATGTTGGTGGGAACACGAGCAGATCGTCAGAGCGGGGGTGGAGGTACAGGGACGGCATGGAAGTCTTCCGGGCGGTCCGTGAAGTAGGGAAGTGTTTACATCGGTTTTCACGGGTCTGAGGGAGGACCCGTTAAGTTAAAAACAAAAATCGTATTTAAAATGTAAGTTAGTTCCTAAGGTGATAGTGTTATGTTTCTGTAAGTATTTGTCTACAGTCCCCACAAGTATTTAAATTACACAAGCTTTATCCGTTGAAGACAAATCTAGTTGAACTTTCCATTTCTTCATAATTTTACTGAGATTTATTATTTGGCATTGACCGTGTACCCGTTGGTTCAGTCAGAGCAACACAAAAACTCCGCAGAGGTTCAGCTTGTATATTCAAGAGCCTTTTTTTCCTCAAAAAGTTGGTAGCTTGCATTGCTTATACGGTTTTAATTGCTTTCAACCAATGGAGTTGTAGGAGAGTATGGACAAGCTAAGGTGTCTATAAGGTGCCACAAGAAGCGGCATGCTGTCCCCGTTTTAAGGAGCTCTTAATGTATGTTGCTACTTTCATGACCAGTATAACATCCTTCAGTCTCTTCTGATGGAGGATTCACTCCGGGAACAGAGGAACTCTGCTGTCCTTTGTTGAAGTTCTTGTCTTTCAGTATAGACCGTACTTATTTCTTGTAATTTGTATGTGCACAGCCTGCAGCTTACTTGAGAGTTATGCCTTGAACTGTATTCATGCTCTCTGAATTCAAGAGAAGACCGGATCACACCCAGTGGCACTTTTAAAAAAAATTTTCCTTGTTGAACGGAATACTTCAATTAGCAGATTCTGGTATTTAAACCATGAGGATGAGGTGGTTTTTAGAAGTAAGACTTTAAATAAGAAATTAAGTATAAATAGTTCTCAGTGCTCCAGGTGCTGTTTTTAAAGCACCGTGATGGCATGGTGGAGGCTGTGGGGGTAGTGATTCCCTAAGCCTTTCTCCTCCTGCCCGCCATGAGAGGTTGTCTGATAAATACCAGCTAAGCACTGTCTGTCCTCATGGAATGGTTGGGATGACTGACTAACTGAACACAGTTTTGTTCCTGCTGTAGAGTAAACCGGTTTGGTAGCCCTCTTGCACGGCCTGGGCTGTAACTCTGAGCGATACGTCAAGGTGGGTCTCTCATCTTTTAAGATGACACACACGTCTGTAACTAACACGTAAACTGCCATTGTTAAATTCACAGTGCAAGCCAACTAATACAGTTTTGCCATCCAATGCCAACATTATTAGATCACAGAACAGCCACCAGGCTACAGTGAGGTTTCTAAATCTGCTATGTCCTTGACTTCACTCTGTCGCTGTTGGGGTGGCCACAACACATGAACACAGACACTGCACCGGATTAGTGGCCTAAAAGGGTTATACTTTAAGGAAGACTGCATATTTATAGACTATTCTATGTTATCATTCATGTTATGAGTTCATTGGTTGCTAAACTGCAACAATGGATTCGTTTGCTATCATTTAACTGCAATATAATACTATTGATTACCTGTAGCATAAACATTCAGACATTCAGAAAAATAACAAGTGCGGGTGTGTTGCTGTTTTCTCTTTCTATTGTTTTGGATTCCATACTTCTGTTGATACTATACTTCCTCAGGTAAAGCTGATTATTTTCTTCTTGTGGGCTTTTCTCACGAATAGAAGTTAACCATGTCCAAATTAAGATCTGTGAATCCTTCATACCAGCTGGTGGCCTCAACGTCACTGCTTCATGCTTTTTTAGACTTTGAAACCAGGAGAGAGAACCTGAAGACAGCCAGAGCAGAAGCTCGTAGGGGCAAGCCAGTGAGGATTAATAAAGGTCCAGTCCTGTTAACATTACCATCTGAAAGTCATGTAGAGAATGAGACTGAGGAAAAATAGAATGAGACTGGGGAAGAATAACTTGCATAGACTAAGGTATTGCTTCACAGTTTATGACCAGCAACAGAAAACCTGGATTATTAAATTCTAATCCACTTGTTCCCTTTTGCTGCGCTTCTGATGTAGTGCTTCAGCTGTTTGTAGGAGAATTACAAATAGGATAGCAGGCCATACTAAGCTTCACCACAGCTGTATTAGTAGAAGTTAAGAGCGGAGAGATATGATGCTTGTGGTAGAGGAGGGCAGAATGCAGGTCCCTGCAAGGGGAAAAAGAGAACTTGCAGAACAGTAGTATGGTGACAAGCAAATTGCAGAAGATCCAGACAAAAAGGATTTTTAGAGGGGAATATTGGGTGCAATATGTTGAGGAGAAAATCTCTATTCACTACCAAATACACTACAAAGCAATCCTAGTATCTGTGCAAGGATAATTAAACACACAAACATGTTTAAAAGGACAGAGGTTGCAAAGCTGAATTGTTCAAAGGCTGGAGCATTAAACTTAGGTAAGTTCCAATGGAAATGAAAATTACTTAGGTAATCTTAGTCATCTTGGTACGTATGAATTATGATATAAATTAGAAATACTTTCAGTTCTCACTGTCTGGCTTGAGAGATAGGGAAAGTTTTGTTAGAGCCGCAAAGTTTTGGTGTTCAGTTCACTTGTGCATAAGACTGATCTACTTTACCTGCTGCTCAGCGAATCATTAGTGTTCTCTTGGATGTTTTTTGCAGTGCTTACTACAAATCACTAATTTTTGTATATAAGCTAATTTCTCAGCATGTCCATGAACTAAGGCAAGTACTGGCATTATCCTTATTCTAAGGATAGGGATTAAAACACAGGAAAAGAATCCACAAATTTTGAAAGCTCAGTTTGAGAGCAGCTTGATTGCTTTCGAGATATTTAACATCATTCAGTAGTGCATGGCACAAATGCTTTTTTGTGTTGTCCAGTGTTGTATGAAGCAGGCTTTAAGCAGCAGCGGAAGAAAAGAGGTAACATACTCTTAAGAGGTAGGTGGTCTCTCAGGCTGCGGCTCTAGTGTTGCCTTCTTTCTTCTGCAGACCATATCTGTGTCTTTTCAACTGGACAGTGAAACTGCTTGTTCTACAGCCCAGACAATCCCAAACCAGCACCAAAGCAATTACCTCCCTCTTCAGATTTATACTTTTAGCTAGATGTATTTTAGGTGTCTTACCCAGTCCTGCTCACTACCAGGACAGGAAAGAAGACAAATAGCTGTGCCACCACAAACAGGAGGAGGAAAGACTGAGAATGAACAGCACTACTTTTAACTTTGCTTAAGAGAAAGTACCATGAATTTGTATCTCCAACTCCAGCTACACTGCAGCTAACAGGAATCTCTTTTCCACTGGCAGGAAAATCCAGTTTGACAACAAATGAGTGGGGTATCCCTACAACAGCCTTCTCAGTTTCTAAACAGCCATACTTTTATTCCCAGCGACCCACAGTAATTGTCTGCATGCAATAGCGGTCTCATAGAAACTGTAACCATGGTGTAGCATGAAATATACAAGCAGAATGAAGTTTGTCAAACAACTTTGGGTTTTGATGTGAATTCTTTTTGTTTGGCATCCCAGTCCTGATTATAAGCATTATAGACCATATAGACAGTATTCCGTGTCCCATCACACATTTTTGAAAGAAACATCCTGAGTGGGATGAATATAGATCAGATACTCAGTATAAGAAGAATCTTTAGCTGACTAGTACACTATGAAGGTTACAGTTGGGAAGATGTTGTAATGGAAAGAGGCAGTAAGTTCAGATAGCATAACTCACTCCATTCTATGTTTATGGTGAATGCAGTCCAGTCAAAAGGCATAGATGGTAGATAAAAGAGTGATGAACCAGGTTAATTCTTCTTCATTTTGCTCTTCTGCTTACAGTTATCCTTTAAACGGTACTGGCTCCAGCTCCAGCCTTTACATGTATGATAGCTGCATCTATTTGTAGAGTAGCCAGTTTGCTGGTCGTAAACTTCATTGTTATCAACAATAAGTACTTAAAAAATAAGCTGGTTTTGCAGACCCAGCTTCTAAGTGACCCTAAAGAGTCACTGAGCAACAGCTCCACAAACCTCAAATCATGCTGTCAAACCAAACTTAGTGTGTGATATATTTTGGAAGGATTATTTTTCTTCATAGAATACTATAAAATCTGGGTTCTTTCTTTGTGGCAGTAGTGGAGAAAAAATGAAACTGGTGATCAGTGTTGTCAGCATTTGTCAGGGTGACTCATAAGGCACAACTATTAACAGGTTTTAAAGAAGGGATGTTCATTTTATGTGCTTAATCTCTCTCACAAACCATGGCCTGTAGAAGGAAGGGATGTCTGTACTGCAATCTTATGGAAGATTCTGGCTAAAAGCACTGACTATTTGGGATTTGAATTTATTTCAATTTTCAGTTCAGGCATTAGGAATTTAAATTTTCATCTGCATTTTTATGGCTAGATCTGAAGTGTGATTTAAATTCTTAAGAGAGATGCAAAATGTAGAACAAGTGAAGGGGATCATGTTTGACACCTAGGTCAAACCTAGTCTGTTCATAAAATGAATACAGGATGTTCAATTGAGAAAGAATAGAACAGATTAAAAGAAGGTAATACTATGTTTTAATGGGATTGGCAGAGGACTGAGTGGATGTCTGTAGCAGTGTGTGAGATCTCTGGGGCCTGTGTTTTTGTTTCAGAAGTATTTAGCTGTTGCAGGAAGCTGATGTGCACCAGGGTAAATTTTAACTGGAATGGCATCTGTAGGGAGAAAGGAGAAACCCTAGAGCTGTAGAAAAATAAGAGGAGTCAGTAGAAAAGAAGTTTGCAAGAGGGGAGCTGTAAACAGAGTTTGGAAAGGAGCAGTGTGTCACATGAAAGGAAGTAAAAATATTGGTGGGAACTAAGATACTGCATTGTGAGTAGTGCTTAGTAAAGGTGGGTTGGGAAAGCAATTTTGACAGTGTGTAGGAGAGACAGAAAATAGAAATGACATGAGGAGCAGGAATCCATTTGCTAAGCATCACCAGAGGAGCTAAGAAGGGTGAGAGTGTGTTTAGCTGGGCCAAAGGACCAGAAGCAGTATTGTGGAAAAGAAGGACTTTTGGGTAAAGAATCAAAACTGATGTTTTATAGAAGGCTGCAGTGGCAAAAGAGAGAAAGCAGTAAGTTAAGGGTGATAACAGGATCCCTTGGGAAGAGTCTGAAAAAGGTAGGGGAATAAAGCTTTAGAGAGTGTAACGGCAAAAATTAAGTGTAGGAGAAAGGATGCTATCAGCAAGTGCAAAGAAGTCTCTTAAGATTGCCTTGATTATTACCACTGATTATTTACTGTATCCTCTCAAAAAGCTAAAGTGACCAAGATACAATCATACCTTTAAACTCAAAACCATGCCTTTAAACTTGGTAACTTCAAATCTCTTGTCACGGATGTTGAAACTAGGAGGAATCTGTCAGCACTGCAAGATGAAATGGCTTCTATGGCACTATCCCCTCCCTTGCACAGGCATGCAGGCATACAGATAACAAGCCGCAAGCTCAACACTGATCTGCGTTTAAATCAAAAGAAAGGATGGTTAATTTTCATCTCTGTCAGTCTTCCCTGTCCAGTTCAGGATGGGATCACACAAATGCCATTGAGCTGTCAAAGCAGGACTTAAGCTTTCAGTACAGTTTCCATAAACTTTAGTCCTTTAGGCTCTTTAGTGATCTCCTCCCCTTGAGAGCAGAGAGACATTACTTGTGTCTGTCTTCTAAAAAGCACTTCCTTGGCAGGTTGAGCCAGTCTTAATGATTCTACAGTTCCTGCCACATTGTCCATCAGTGTTTTCCCATGCCTCCTTCAGCAATTTTTTCAACCCTGGAGAGTAGATGTGGTTGAAAACTGATAACTTTCCTCTTTCTCCTTCATATATAAACTAATGGAAGAGAATTGACAATATGCAGCTAGGAAGGGGTAAAACTGTGTCAGTGCTTAGCTTGGATTGGTGTGATTTCTGAGATTGGGCCTTTACTGTGTATTTCCATGAGGATGCAGAAGGATGATACGTACCTTATTCTTTCTATCTTACCTTCTTCCATTTTCATTCCAGGTTTCAAACATCCAGCACTACCCTTCCTTGTTTTGTGCCATCTCTGGTTGTCATTTGTCTTTCCATCATTTTAAAGCATTCTGAAATGATGAAAGAACAGATACTTCTACCATTGTTGTTTTAAGGTGTCCTGTCTTCTGACATTTTTGTTTTAAGGAGTCCTGGTTGAGGAATTCCTCAGAAGATAGCAGAGATGAGAACTGTTAAGCCATTATGTTTGTTCAGCTGCACACAAGACCACAGAAAGTTCCATGTGAGGCCTGCAATTCAATCTGAGTAGAAATCCATTAACTTAAAAGCGATCTGTTCCCCACTCTTTGGCCAGAAGTAGTCTAAATGCATATAATAATTTTTATTAATGCATTATGAAACCATTTATTGCCTTTAATTCAAAAAGCCTGGACACAGTAGACTGCCATAATCTGATCCTTATTATGGGAAATATACTGGAACTGAAATGAACTGCATATGTGTCTGCTGCAAAGTTTGGAGTAATTTAGTACAACAGTAGGCTCTTAAGACTGATAGATTGTTCTCAGCTGTACCATTACGCATTAGAAATACAGCTCCTTTAGAAGTTTATATTTAATTCATACTGCCTTGTGGTGCTAAAAGAGATTAAGGGCTGGATAGTGTGTTTTAAAAAAATACTGTCCCCGCAGTACATGCCTCATGATATTTGCATTATGGAATGAGAATTCTCAAGTGGCATGTTGAAGTTATTTACTGGTGCTTTTCACCCCAGGAACTTCTGAAGCTGTGGTACTCTACCTGTGTTAAATTTATAGCAGGGACACAGTTTTGCTTCACTGCAGTTGACTCATTTCTTTTTTTCCTTTTTTAGGCTAGAGTAGCTGACAGGATCTGAAAGGAGACATATTCACCAAATATGGAAGAGGATACCAAACCTATCTTGATTCCTGTGGGAGGTGATGAAAGCAATTATGGAATCATGAACATACAGTTTAATCCAGAAGACTATAAGTGTAAAAGGTATGAGGAAAGATGAACCTGCAGAATTACTATGTAGCAAAGAGTTGTTTAATCTTTGCTTTTGACGACAGAATCCTATGAAGACAGAAGGTACACATTTGGAAACCAGGATCACTGTACAAACGGTTCCTACTCTGTCACTATATGATAATATTTTATTTCCAAGTACCAGGTGACCAGATATTGTGTTTTGTTTACAAGGGTAAGATTTTTCTATTGCCATCATTTCAGAGAGAGTTCTCCATTAAGAACTTATCATGAGGCTTTTAAAGTGCTCTTCAAATATGGAATATTGTGTGTATACTAGAGCATGATATTTTTTATTTAGAACAACTAACTGAAATGTTGAGACTATGCAAGAAAGTTTGCCAGATGTTGTAGATAAATGGCTATCAGTATGTGTAGATGCATTCTGCAGGTGATGCAGGAAGAATACGTTATTTGCTGGTACTAAGTGAGCTGAGTGATATTTACTGCCTTTTAAGAAAAAGAAGTGTAGTGCTTTCTGAGATTGAACAAATATGAAAAATTAATCAATCCAGCCTACTACTGTGTCTTCAAAAATAATAACTCTAGCTAAGTTGTTATTTTACATGTTTTCTTAAGACTTTAACAATCTCTAGGAAGGGGTTGTTAATGGGAGACTTCCTCTGCTGCAGTTAAGATTTTTGTGGGCTTGTCGTGGAACCAAAACTGAGATCAGAGCGGGAGCTTCTGATACTAGCTGAAGGCATCGGCTCTGCATTTTTAGATGAAGGAATAGCACCGTAGCACCTCTTGGACCTATTTATGGTTCTTTTTTTCCACTTTACATCCATCATATTCAGTGAAGCAGTTTTCCTGAAGGAACTGAAGATGGCACTGTTGCATACAAAATTCTGTTGTCGGAGGCCACTGCAGCGAAGAAAAGAGTTCTTGAGGATAGTGCTTCGATGCTATCTCAGCCTCCAGCTTTGTAAAGCTGTGAGAGCCTACTTATATGCTCCTTTCTGCAAGTAAAGGAAGGAGGATAAGGGTCTGAGTGAGGCGGGGGGAACAAAGGAAGCACGGGTGTAGAAGCATACAAAATTGTGTATATAAAGGCTAGGAAACAGTAGAGTACTTTCAGTTGGAAGAGGCAACTGTGAATGAATGTAAATGAATTCTTTCTCTTTTTGTGGAGTATCTGAGCCCCTCACGGCATTCCTGTCATAAGAAGACCGCTAATCTGTATGACTTTCAGGAGCAACTTGTTTTGGAGGATGTGTTCTGTTTGAGGAGCAGTGAGTTTCAGGTGTTGTGGTGATCCAGTAGCAATGAGAGAGGTTTTTTGAAATACCTGAATGCTAAGACTCACTTTTCTAAGTGAGGTTAGGTATTGTTTCCATATTGTGTGGTTCTTTTTTTTCCCCTGTGATTTCTCAAGTCTGGATACTCAGCTTCATGAAAGGTCATAGCCTGTGGCATTTGGTTCCCTTCCTAGAAGCAGAAGTGTGTACTTGGATTTTGTACCTACGTTCGTGGCCTCCAGCTCTGCAGATATGCCTTAATGTCCTTACTGCTCCTCTTGATTTCATTCTCCCATTTTCTACGACCTACGTTTTTTGTGCCATTCAGGAGTGCAGAAGCACAAGGTTGAAGGGCGTGAGGCCTGGGATATCAGAAAGGCCTGGAAATCATAGAGCGGCCAAACAAGTTTGAACTCCATTTCTATACTAGAACAGGCAGCCCCCACACTTTAAAAGAAGAAATAAGGAAGAAGAGGCCACTGGGGTCCGTGTCAGTTGTTGTCAGAGCTGTGGACAGTTTGAAGGGCTTCTTCATTAAACCTTTAGGGAATAGCAGCTCCCGGGAAGGAGAATTATTATACATAAAAGTATCAATCAGTGCAAATGCGGTAGTACAGTGCAGTGTGGTTTTGCTCTGTTCCTTTTTTTAACTTGCTGTTCAGAAACCGGTCCCGAGTGGGTGCTTGGTCACTTTGCTTTGATTGAGATAGCTCTTCAAGTGTTGTCTGTGATTTGTTGTAATTACTGTTTGTCTGTTTTAGTGCTGTTCTATACTTTTGTTTGGGTTGTTTGAGATTTGAGGCATTTGCATAGTTATTTGGTTTTCTTAACAGCTTGGAGGATTTGGGATTTTTGAAAGGCATGCTTTTCAGTGTTTACATAAGAACAATAAGCTAATTGTTTTTTAGAGTTGTAAATTACTTTGTCTAGTATTGTTTTGCTAATTTGGGGTAATATAAAGCCACTTTTAATCCTTTTAAAGAGGATGTTATTGTTCTTCACAGTGACCCAAATTACTCACACGGTATTCAGTGTGTTTTTCCCATTTTGTAGGGCCCTTTGAAAACTAGAATATCGTTGCTGCAGTGGCTTGTTGGTAATTATTGTATGCAAAAGAGGGAGTTTCTTATTTTCTTCTAACTGCTCTTTAAATCTGTTCACTGTCAGCAGATACTGCAGTTGTCGTTGGGAATACTTGAACCTTCAAAGAAGCAGTAAATGTTTTGTGTTGGTTATTTTGCATATGAAAAAACTTGGTAGTGCCTCCTGCTAAAGGGAGATCAAGCCTTCTGCCTTTTTTTCCCTATTCTTTTTGAAGTCCCAGAGGTTCCCAGAATGTAGGAGGCATCAGTAAGTGAAATTAAACAGCTATGAATTAAACAGTGTCTGTAGATGGCAGTCAGAGAAGCCTTTTTCATGCAAAAGTGGTTGATTTCCTTTATTTTTAAAATCCTTTTAACTTAGAAGAAGGTAGGCAGTGGTCGGCAACCTGCGCAAATCTATTCTTTCTGCATTCATTATGCCTTTACTACTCCATACCAATGTGATTATTTTACACCATGGCTTGCTTTCCCTGTTTTCCTCTATTGCCAACATTTTTGTGAATTCCTAATATTGCTTCTTATTAACTGGAAAAAATTGTAACTCTAATTAAGAACCTATGTATTTCCTGGTAAGTGACCAGTAAAATAGCTTTTGTCTTTGACACAAAAGAGGAACAGTGATTGAAATGTAGTGTGGTAAAACTTGTGTGTGATTCCGCATTTGTTAAAATGTGCAAGCAATGACATTATGCTTCAAAAGGTTATTTTAGTTCTGCATCCAGCATTTTAAGAAACTTGTGTGATCATGCTGTAATTACTGTAATAGTGATATCAATGCGGAAAAATTTAGGTAAAATGTATTGCCAAGAGAGTGAAGATCTTACAGAATAACTGTAAGCACTCTGTTTAATGCTTCAGTAAATTCAGACATCTTAGAAAGTAGAAACCAAGTCGCTTGTGGAATTCTTTGATACACATTTCCTTGAGAGAAGCACACTGATACCTCTAATCATAGAGGATCCTGAGTTGGAAGAGGCCCACAAGGATCCTCAAATCCAATTCCTGGCCCTTCACCGGACAACCCCCAGAATCAGATCATATGCCTGAGACTGTTGTCTAAATGCTTCTTGAACTCTGAGAGGCTTGGTACCATGGCCAGTTCCATGGGGAGCCTGTTCCAGTGCCTGGTGTTCCTATCCAGATCGGCAGTTGCCAATTATGAAATAGCCCCCTATTCTTATTACTTTTTCTCCTTATTTAATTTCCAATACAGTGAATAAGTTTTACTCCTTAGATTGTTCTGTGCCATATGCAGCATTCCTAGAATAATTTGGTCACTCAGTAAGACAATAAAGCTGTAGGAATTTGCTAGCTTTATTTCTGTGTGACAATCCTGTCACATCCCTGAAAAGTAAGTGATTGATATG
Source organism: Rhagologus leucostigma (assembly GCA_013397725.1). Lineage (NCBI taxonomy): Eukaryota > Metazoa > Chordata > Aves > Passeriformes > Rhagologus > Rhagologus leucostigma. Next base: position 296,980 of record VZTD01001881.1, read on the forward strand.
GGGTGTCAAAGAAATCTCTGCAGTAAGCTAAAGTGTCTCCTTGTGGTGTCTTTGGAGGAAAGAAATTGTAAAGCATCCTGTAAAGAAAGTTTTTTCATATTTGTTTAAAAGTGAAAAGCTTGTCTAATGTCAAGTCACTAATAGCGTCATGTGGAGCTAGAAGACATAGCGTTCCAAAAAAATTCTATTATACTGCAATAGCTGAATACTTACCATGTTTTTGATCAGATCTGAAGAACCAATTGTTTGATATTTAAAAATACTTCAGCAAAGGTACTTGAAAAGCAGTATTATTTAGTCTAAAAGTTCTTGAGATATGTATTAGTCTTACCCCTTCATTGCGCTGCAAGATATAGTACATTGCTGAAATTATCCGTAAGATGAATGTAGCACCCTTATGCAAAATTTTACATGGCTGGCCAGTGTTCTTTTTATGCTATTCTCTCTAGCCCTCCAAATCCAAGACATGAACTTTGCTTATCACAGTATTTGGGAACAACCTTAATCATGAGCTTCTCTTTTCATTTCTTTGCTTGCAAAAATTGCTACTGAAGTTCAAAACATGAGGAAGTTTGGACAGAAGCACTCTTCTTTCTTTTCCTGGACCGGCTCTAGAGAATTATTATTAACTGTCCCTTTGTGTGAGTAAGAAAAGATGAGTGTAGCTGCAGGTTTTCTGGGAATGGTTTCTGAAATACACCTGCAGAGTGTGATGTATGGAAGATAATGGACCTCCTGCATGAGGTCCTGTAAGTTGTCCATGCTTACGGTGCTGTGGAAAACAGCTCTGTTTTACTGGTGTGTTTGCCCTGGTAAAAGAGCATTGTTTTTCAGGCTAGCTGATGAAATAGTAATTGTAATTGTGTTTTTTAGTGTGGATGAAATTCAAGAGACATTGTAGTTTATCTTGGTGCATGAAAATTGTCTGCAGTGTTTCATGTCATAGTCACACCCTCCAGTCATGTAATCTCTCCCCTTCCCCCAGATCACGTTGTCCAACATTCTTTTCATAATCATTTTGCCACGTGAGAGATATGATATAATTGCCTGTATAAACATATTTTTTGTAGGAATGTGTTGTAGCTGCTAATACTTGTAGGTACAGAGTGCTTGCCTGCTAGACATAAGGTCCCTAAATAGAGTTTTTCAAAATATATCCCAGATTATATCCTACCTGCTTTGGGCTTCGAAAATCTCAGTCTTTGAGAACTTCTTTGAGTTCCTGAGAGAGCTTCTCAGACTCCCGTTTGGGTATGGCCTGCAACCAGTCTTTGATCTGGGTATTGCCGGGAGCAATACCTTGACCCTGATCCTAAACAGGGTGCTACCCTCTCCTAGTGGAGATGAGGGAGCAAGGTTGCCTCCCAGCCTGCTCACACAGCTTCCAAGTCAGACTGATGTTTTCAAAGAGATCTGCAAGTAACATAAAGTTGATGTGTGGTCAGTCTGTTTTAGCAGTCACTTGTGCAGCAGGGCTAGTGGTGCAGTGGTACCCTGGAATAAATACAATTAACTGCTGCTTTACATAATTTTCATTCTCAGCAGATGCACAGGAGCAGGGATCAAGAGGGGAAGTACCCCAAGTACTGGTAGCAATAAACATATGCACTCCTCTAGTCATGAAGCAGAAGCAATAGGTATATAGAATTTCTTTGGGATTGTTTACTTTTATTTTCTTTTCCTCACCTATAGATTAGATTCTGGATCATACCCATTTGTTTTGTGCTAGACCATAAATTGCTTGTTTAATCCAGACTCTGTTCATAATACTGAAGAAAATGAAATGTTTTTCTTTAAACAATTTCTTACCTACAGATAGGTTTTTGCTACACATAATTTATTTTCTTTATGTTTGTTTGGTCAGTGACTAACAACACTGCTTTCCCCATAAAATAGGATGTTGTATTCATGTTTTCTGTTACTTTAATTTTAAAATCATCCTTAGCTTTCCCCTGCATTGCTTTAAAAAATAACCTCACTGTCTCACACTCTGGAAGAGTTTTCTTTAAGATCCATGTTAGCAGTTGTTGAACACCATTTTGAAAGAAATCTTTGTCACAGATCTGCTCACTTTGAAGCAAAATGTAGACTTTGTCTCACTGTAACCTTTGCACAGTTGCAGTGGAATTTTATGGGGGTGTAGTAATAGTATTAAATGGAGGTGAGGAAAGAGGTAAAAGTCTTCATACTGTGCAGCTCCTGTATAATTAGCAGAACACATACTTTTAAGTGTTCTAAATATACTGCATGTCAGCGATCCCGAAAGAAAACAGCAGAGAGCTGAGTGGAGGTGGGGCAGCTTCTAAACAAGTTACTTTTCCTCTTTTCATAACTACAGTCTTTATTTTACAGGTCTTCTAATGAAGTATTTTTTAACTGTGTCCAATGATTGGCTCAACCTAATAAGTTTTAAGTTAAAACAAGTGAAGTCCTTAGGAACTGACAGTCCATGAGTATTTTTGTACTTTATCTACATGTGGAATGTTAGCCCCGTGTGCCTGTGTTCTGAGTAATAAAGCTATTGCTTAAAATTTATTTGTGTTAAATTAATTTTCTGTCAAAAAATTGAGATAGCTCTCAAATTGTTTATAGAAACACCACAAAAGAGCACACACAAAACACATATTTCCCCCATCATGTCATAATCATAGGAAGAAGAGTCAACTGAGAATGTTTTAAAGAACTAAAAGTGTTCATTTTCATTTCAGTAAGTAGGAAACGACTTAGCAAGTCTGAGCCATTTTTCCATGTTGAAGGAATATGTAAGAATTAATTAAGTTTAAGATAAAAGAAAGAATGCATTTGTGGAGATGGAAGTTTGTATTCTCCATTTTTCACTTTTGCGAGTCAGGTTTTCTTACTTTCATAGGTACTCGCACTTACTGTCTCCACTTAAGCAAACGGGAATAGGAACCTATCTTCATCTCTTCCAAAGATAGAGCAAAGAACTGTATTCCTTATCTTCCTTACAGATAAAAGGTGCTGTCATAGTACAAATGCTTAATGATTCATTGGGAAAGAGAATGGAAACTTCTTTATGGATGGTATTGACAGCTGGGGCTGGAGGGGTTGCCCAAGTTCCTTTGTAGTCTGAAACAGAAATGAGTATTGAAGAACAGTCAATTGAGATAGATTCTGCTCATATTACAGAATAAATGGCATGGCTTTATTGCTGACCTTTTTCCTGTTCTTAGTAGTTGGAAACATGTTGTGATCTCTGTTTCTATGGGTTTCTGAGTGATTTATACATCAGCCTGGAAGAGGAAGATCAGAAAGCTGTTGAGGTACTTTTAAAAATTAAAAGCATTGCTGAAAGGAAAAAAAACAAAACAGCGTATTAAGGCTTAGAGGCCACCAGTGTCCTCTGTCTTGTTTGAGAAATTAGCCTCTCAGTGCCAGGAGTGAACGTTGGTTTTAAGCAAGAGCATAATATGCCTATATGGAAGTAAATTATACTTGAGTTAGAAAAGAAAATCTCAGCAATACCTTGATTCAGACACATTTGTCTGGTAGTGCTCCTTGCACGAATCTGGATTTATGTTGTGTTTTAACTTAGGAGCAGCTTTCACTGTGCTTGCTCTGTACCTCTGTGTGCAGAGAAAACGAGGGGTATGTGGGCGTGTCCACTTTCTACTTCGGCAGTCATGACCATGCCTGCAGTCTAAGTACAGTGGGGGAGAGGGAGGGGAGACAAAGTCCATTCCCCGTTGCCTTGGCTTAAAAATAGTATGAGCACATGGATTTATTTGGGCTTGGTTCCTTCCCCACTAAACACAATTCCATATAGTGTTTTCAGCTAGATTAGTAGTTCCTAATCTTGTCATAGATGGTTCTCACTGGCACTGCTCATTTCTCTTTCTCTGCTTCTGCATTCTCATGCTTTCTGTTTCTACCTCTGTTCTTCAGCATTAGTTCTGGCAACACTGGTTATAATCACTAATAAGCTTGCCCAAGCTTATTAACATGTGTTTCTGATATGATTCATTGTTGAAAACCAACAGCTGGATATATAGTCTGATGTTAGGTTGCTCCGCAGAATCTGGGCTGGAGGCCATTTCAATATGGATGATATAAACTCATGGTTCTTTCATGGATGGCAGCTTCCCTCAAAGGCATTGATTGATATTTTTGCATTTGCCTTGTGTCAATGAATGACAAAACCATTCTGAGCGTTGCTGACTTGTTCTCTGAGTTGTATGTTACATCTTGTGTTTCACGGTTTTAAGGGTTTTCCTTCTTTCACATTTTTTCCCCTCTTTTAGACCATTTCACGTGGAGCCCACAAATATAGTCAGCGTGAACGATGACATGCAAAGAGTCACTGATGAAGCTTCAGCAATGGATAAGCGGATTCATTACTATAGCAGGCTCACATCCCCCGCAGACAGGGCATTGGTAAGGCAAAGACAGGGCCTCATTAACTGGTTGGTCTCTGGCATGTTGGGTCTTACACAGCCTAGATTTATATAAGCAGCAGAAATAAAGGTTGGGGGAGAATTGTTCTGCAGCTTGCTTTGAATTAAGTATCTAGTAGCTGAGTGCCTTAGAAAGGTTTTGGTTTATCACAAGCTGTTATTTACTTCTTGTGCCATGCCTTCACCATTAAAAGAAAACACAAACAGCATAACTTTATAACAGTGATCCAGGCTGCCCAGATTTCTCCCATCTGTAAGATTTAAGCAGTGGTCAGCTGCAGTAATTGAACTGTTGAGCTAGCATGATCTGTTCATTGCGTGTTTACACACATTTTGCAGAAGAAAAATGCATTCTTCTGCTATCTAGCTGGAAATTCTATCAGCTGTTCATTGAGTTTTTTCCCCCCAGAAGAGAAATAGCATAGTACAACTTTTTTTTCCTTTTTAATTTTTTTTTAAAATGTAATTTCCTGGAAACATTTTGTGACTTACAATAGTTGACTTGCTGTATTCGGGACAAGTAGTTATATTGATGTTACTAATAAGTCTTGTTTTTTATCCATTTGTTAGATTGCTCCTGATCATGTACTCCCAGCTCCTGATGAAATCTACGTGTACAGTCCATTAGGAACTGCTTTTAAAGTTGACAGTTGCACAGATGGCTATGGTAAAAACTCCAGTCTAGTGACAATGTATGTTAAACACCTTGCTGTATATTAGCCACGAAATGCATTATTATTGAATGTTCTATATTGTGTATATAACTGTTGTTAATTAAGAAGACAATATGAAGTAAGAGCAGTTCTTAAAATATTGACTGGATTTTTTCTTCCTAGATTTATGATATGGAATACCATGATGGGTACATCCATATTAAGTATCCCATGGGGAATAAAACAGGTAAACTATGAAAAATGTATGCATATGAAAATGTTTCGGGCAATATGGCTTACTTTTCATTTTTTTAGAGTATATTCATAAATAAAATGAACTGTATTTCTCCCTCTTAACAGGCAGGCTTCACCTCTGGAATTATTCTCATCTTACTGATGGGCATTTTGACTCTTTATTGCTGTTACAGAGTTGTGAAATCACGGCAAACGATACGTAAGAAATCCAAAGCTTCATAATGCAAATATTTCCATTAAGTGTGAAATGCCAATACGTAATAGATTCTGTTTGTATGTGTCTTTACTATATGTTAGACCTGACCTGCACATAAAAGCTGTTCCTTTTAATATCTCTCTATTTTTGTAGTGCATGTCTAAGCTCTGTATGCTAAATGACTGTCTTCCCTTATGAGGTATTCCTTCAGTTGTTTGGGACCTAAGTATTATAGCCAAACACAAACACTCAGCAAGCAAGTTTTCAGATGTTCACTTACTAAGTTTTTGGGGACCTGGGGAGTTAGAGGCATCTTTTCTCCGTAATCACTGTCCAGTGCTCTATATGTCTAATCAACTTGCACAGTGGAACAGCGTGGGCTGTAGCTGTATCCCCTTGTGTTGTATGCCTGTATTACCCTGATATTTGTGTATATTCTGTGTTGAAAGCACTTTTAAGTACACTCAGCAGCTGAAGCAGTCACTGACAGCGTCTCTAATTAGAATGTACTTTTATTGTTCAAAAGTCATCTTGCAGCTCTTGTTTGGTTGGTGCTTTTGTGCATAAATTAACCTCTCACTTGCTCAAATAAAGGCCATTAAGACCTTCAGTTTGTGACTGAACTCATTTCAGGGCACTGTTGAGGAATAGCTCATGGTCTGGCCTACTTTGCCATAGCTCCTGCAGCAGGCTTTAGCTGCAAATGCATGGTGGCATTTTTGCCATGTCTTATTTCAGTGCTTCTGAAAGTATTCAAAAGTAGTAGTATGGCCACAATAAAAGTCTCTACTTTAGGCTTCTTCTTCTTCTAAGTCAAACACTTAATGAGTGCTGTATTTTAAAGTTACTGGCAATTTTCTTAGTCTTTGAATGTGCTGGGAATGTGTGTCAGAATATTCTAAAAAAAACCCCCACATTTTGTCATGAATAGTTCTACTGACTCGAATGTAACATTTTTTTTAGATATATTTTTGGGTTTTGTATCTTTTTCAGCTTTAACAGATACCTCAAACTGGGAATTCCCAGATGTTTGCAAGTATTACTTTGGATCTTTTGGTCAGTGGTCAAGCCTCTTATTTTCTATGGTATCACTTGTTGGAGCCATGGTTGTTTATTGGGTACTTATGTCCAACTTCCTGTTCAACACAGGGAAATTTATCTACAGTAAGTATACATTGTTGGTTAAGTTTTACAGCAATCCTTTGGAAAGATCAAGACTGCTTTATACTGAAAAAGCATTGTCCATTTTATGTAATCTTGATTTTCCTGCTACATTGTGTGAAAAATCAATTGAGAATAAGTAACTGTGTGTGGTGTTGTGGGCAAAGTCCTGTGTGTTTTCAAAGCCAGTTTTTCAGTTTCTCAAAGTGTGGTTTTCTTCGTATAGTTTAAACAACCTAAACCTGGTTGCTTGTTTCCACTCTATTTTCCCTCCTCCCTTGTTTAGGTGTATCTATTTCAACAGCCATATAACAGGCTAGACTGTTGAAATGATTCAGGATAATGAAAAAATATAGTTTCATTATAGATTTCAACAAACAAAGTCTTGCCATATAGGAAGTTTTTGCAAGTGTCCATGAGGAAACAATGAACTGTATCACAGTAAAAATTATTATTAATGTGGCATTGCTACAAAAGAAAACACGTTGGGTTTTTATAACCTGGTATGTGCACAGGCACACAAGCATTTGTGCATGTAATCAGTATAGAGTTGTGGGAATGGATATTGAATTGAGAGCTTTGAAAATCTGACTCATAGCGTTGAATAGGTTGACTAAGATTTAAGAGATTCTGTTTTGAAGGTAGTTAACAAATCTCTGAGGCAAATAAGAGCACAGACACTTAAACCTCTTAAACATTGTTTAATTAGAATTCCTGCCATCCCTGAAGGACATACTTTACTATATTGGTTAATGACTGATGTATTTTATAGCTGACCTAATTTATATGTTGTTACAGCCATTTTATTTTAGACTTTGGGGTTTTTTTAATAAGATTAACACTTAAATCTTAAATTATTCTAAATGAAATAATGTCAGTTATAATAAGCGAAAATCAAAATGATGAATAGCGCTTATTTTCTAGGAAAAAAGTCCTGGTTTTCCATGGGACTGGCATGTTATTTTATCACTTAACCTCTGTTTGGAGTTCTTATTTAAGTTGTTTGGTCTGAGATAACAATCACTGGCTTCTTCTTCTAACTTTCATATTTAATTACTAGGTAATAAAATGCATAATAGGATGTAGGTTTGACACAATGGCATAATCCTGCCATGTGCTTCTAAGTATTCTGAGCAGGCTACTGTATTTAATTCTAATACATTCAGATGACTTTTTAAAACATCTGCACATACAATTTAGGTGGGAAAAAATTGATTTCCTGAGGGAGGATGGTCTAGAAATCTGTAGTACACAAAGAATGCAAGAATTGTTAGCTGAGTACTCTATCATGTCTTTTCTTTAACATGGTGTTTGCATGGTCTTGTTCAGTTTTTGTTTTATGAAAAAAAAAATCCACACGTGCAATTGCTAGTCCTCAACTGCTTTTTAAATACAGAAGAAACAAAAGTTGACATCTGTAACAACTTTGAAAGGTCTTTAATTCTGTAAGAGCTATTAATTTTGATGGCTTCTCACTAGGTACTTTTTTTTAATTAGGAACACAAAATAGTGATTAAGTGAGGAGGTGATCAGTGATTTTAGTTAAATCTGATTGGTGTATACACTGAACTAGTAGAAGTAAGTATGAGAAACTTATTTGTGATTCAGGGTGTCATAAATCAAAATAAACAAAGAAGAAACAGTTTTCTTCCCACAAGACTTTTTGCTTTCTTTATGAGAAACAAGCTGTTTTTAATTGCATTTAAAAAATCTGAGGCCAACTGCCCCAGTCGATTTTCTGTGTGCTTAACACACCCACATGCAACAGAAGCAAAATTTAACCAGTGACACACTACATCAGTTTCCAAGCTGATGGAGCATTTTCTGTGTGTGTATGTACATAAATATAATTAAATTTCTATCCAATACCCTCATAAAGGTGAGGTTGCAGAAACTTGGAAATAACCGGTGTGGTATAGCAGTAAAGTAGCACAGGAGTGTGCTGGAAATAAAACACTACTAGAGATGCCTGTAGACAGTGAGGCTTAAACCTTTTTCCAGAATTTTCCATGGATACATGGAGAAAGCATCCCACAGAAACTTTTTTGAAAAAGAAAGTATTAGAAAATGAGTAAGGGAAGCTTTTTCTGTATGATACCATCTGGACTAGGGGTATGTTTGCATGCCTTCGTTTTCTGTCTCAGAAGAGGCTGGATTTAAGATGCATCTCTCCCTGGCCTACTGTTCAACACTGCCGGCTTAGTAGCTGGGAGAAGTGGAGGTGCGCTTGTGGAACAGGAGTCCTGGGAATGGGGAGCCTTGGGAAATTTATAAGTGGACAGGGCTGCGGAGAGGAAAGTAGTACAGTGTGGAGCTATTTTAAAACACTTCTACAATAGTTTGAAAATTTTCACTTGGGTCTGGGGGGAGTGCAAGCTTCTGTATTGTGCCTCTGATGTAATTTTCCAGAATATTTTCTTACTTAATTTTAGTCAAGTCAAGAGATGAAAGCCTAATAGCAGGTTTGGGACACTGATAGTGAGATTTTCTTCTTTTCAGACTTTGTTCATGACATTAATGTAACAGATATTGTTCCTGGCACTAATGGAAGTAACAAAGGTAAGAAGCACTTACAGTATTGTGTTTCCGGTTTTGGGGTGGGGGTTTAAAGGTAAATCATCATGTTTCATTGCCTAACCACATTCCAGTTATAAAGTAGATATGGTAAGTTGTTACTATGTGTTTCTTAAAAAACAGTAATTTCCTGTCTGGGCTTTGTAGTTCCACAAATAACCACACCCTTGGAGAGCTTAATATTTGGGGAAGGAAAAAATAAGTAAAGAAAGTGGAGGTGAGAATAAGTATTTAAAAGTCAATTACAAGTTTCTGTATGCCCAGCTACATCCTCCTTAAAAGCCTGAATGTTGACTTTTTAACGGTAGTTGCACAATGAGGAATTGCCTTGAAGAATTTTAACTTTCACACCCTAAATTTGAGGCGCCTTTTTCTGTTTACTGTTTAAAATCTTGACTGGGCAGCTTTGCTACTCACCAGTTCTGCAGCAAGATAATTTTTTTAAAAACTTATGTAGGAACAACTTTAATTATGCTGAGTGCAAAAAAGAAACAAGTGTCAGGCTACTTGAGCCTCCACTTGTGCTTTTTGGAGAGTCTGACATTTGCACAACTAAGGGAAGAAACTGCAGTCAAGTATGAACATAGATCTGCGCAGAGTTCTTAAGTAGGCAGAATAATGTAGAACGAAGACAGGAGCAAGGCAGGCACTGTCAACCCCTGAATCTTTCTGCTTCTGTAATAGTGACTGAATCTGTACTGCTTTCTGAGGAAGTAGAAAGCTTTCTCTATCCTGAGTGCGTGAGGAATGGGAAAACATATCACTACCAGCTGGGCAGCTGTGTGTAACACTAGCTGCAGCTGTGTTTCTGGAGAGCAGATGTTGGAGTGCGGCAAAGGAGTTGAGAAATAATTCTGAAAACCAGTTGATTTGCATTTGAGCTAGTATTGACTCCTGCTTCTCTAACAGTCCTTACGAGCAAGGCACCGATTTGTGCTCTCTCCTGCTTCTGCTGTTCTCTCCTATTCTTATGCAGCAGGGGGTGTAACTTGGAGGCAAGGTAGACAATATTCCACACTATCCTCCACCAACTAGAAGATTTAAAGCAGCTGCTACGCAAAATTAAGGGCTGCCAGATGTTCAAGTGACTCTTGACAGGACATTCAGGGCTACCAACGAGATCACTAAGAACAAAAGCATTTTTCAAGGTTTGCGAAACAATCCTCTTTCAAGTAAGAAATTTGTCAGAATGATTCTTATACCTTTGCCTTTGTGACAGAACAGGAATGCAGACTGTGTAGGATAGTGGCTATCAAGTATTGTGGGAGGCCAAGATTTAAAATAAGACATTATGAGCACAATAAGATAGTTTTATATTTCAGCACAGAGCTTCATAGGCATGCGTTCCTCAGGGGGTCTTTTTGGTTGATTTTGTTCCAGTCACTCGTTCAGGTGCTGCCATTGATCAACCTCCATGTAACGCATTCCCTCTTAGCACTGTTACTGCAGCACATCTTAAATTTGTTGTGTTGTCTGGCAGTGATATACTTGCCCCTGTCATGGCACAAAGATGACAAGAGTGTTTTTGTTCAGTGCCTGAGTTTCTGACCTGCCAGTAGCTTTCTTGCAATCCTTTGTTTGTTTGTAGAGCAACTGACAGTAATTCAGGCTCTTCTGTACAGAGGTGCACTTGGATCTTTGTTGATATGATCTTACTGAAGTGTACAGGGACAGATTAGGATGCTAAATATGCAGCCAGATGCAGGGGAGCGTTGCTATGACTTGATTCCAGCAGGTGCACATAGGCACTGAACAGACCTTGTTATAGGTATATGACCTTGAAGGATGATCCTGTGTCACAACTTGGGCTTCAGATAAATTATCATCTTTGTTGTGCTCAGCTGGAAGAACTGTAGCACTGTCCGATTAGAGTGCAAGGTGCCTAGCAGTGGAATCTTAGCAATGAATTCCTGATTTAAAAAAAAATAGAAGTTAGGAACTGAGATGCTGAACATTGCACTTGAGCAATCCTCAGTAAGTAAAACAGCAATTGTGGGATCTTGGCTGTGAATATTCTGTGCAAGTAAAACCCTTTTCATATGAAGATATTTTTCTTTTCTTCCAGTCATTTGTCCAAGTGCTGCTAGTGGTCACCCACCACAGAACAGGAGTGCGATGTTCTCTTCTGGCAACAGAACAGGTTTTGAACTCTTCGAAGAATGGTGGGACAAATCACAAACAGTACCATTTTACCTGATTGCAGTTCTTCTACCCCTGCTAAATCTGAAGTCTCCATCCTTCTTCGCGAAGTTTAATGTTCTAGGTAGGTAACAAATATTATTAAAGCATCAGTTCATTGTGACTGTATAGAAGACAGTGAAAGCCACTCCAGTGAGTAGAATCAAAAAATCTTTTAGGTTAGAAAAGTCCTGTAAGGTCATTGAGTCCGACTGTTAACCCAACACTGTCAAGTCCACCACTAAACCATGTCCATAAGTGCTATATCTACACATCTTTTAAATACATCCAGGGATGATGACTAGACCATTTCTCTGGATAGCCTGTTCCAACGCTTGACAACCCTTTCCGAGATGAACATTTTCTGAATCTAAACCTTCTCTGGCACAGCCTGGGGCCGTGTCCTTGCAGCCATGTCACTGGTTGCCTGGGAGAAGAGACCAAACCTCACCTGGCTACAGCCTCCTTTCAGGCAGTTGTAGAGAGTGATAAGGTCACCCCTGAGCCTCCTTTTCCCCAGGCCAAACACCCCCCAGCTCCCTCAGCTGCTCCTCAGAACTTGTGCTCCTGACCCTTCACTATCTTCATTTCCTTTCCCTAGACACTTCCCAGCATCTCAATGTCCTTCTTGTCTTGAGGGGCCCAAAACTGGCAATATTCATGTCACGGGGGCAGCCTCACCAGTGTCCAGTACAGGGGGACAATCCCTGCCCTGGTCCTGCTGGCCACACTATTGCTGATCCAGGCCAGGATGCTACCGGCCTTCTTGGCAACCTGTCAGCACATTGTCAGCCCATGTTCAGGTGCTGTTGACCAGCACCTCCAGGTCCTTTTCCACTGGGCAGCTTTCCAGCCACTCTTCCAATATTTTGTTGGCAGCCCCTGTTGTGCCTCGAAGTGGGTTGTTGGTTGGTTTATTAACCCCACAGGCTTTCTATGCTGCTTTGCTTGAATCTTAGAGTTAATAGGGAGTTCATTTTTTTTCCTTTTGCTTGCTTGATAATCCTGTGAAACAAATTCCATTACAACAGATTTATCCCAAGTGGTTCTATACATACCACTGTGCAGCATTTGATACATACTGCCTGGGTATAGTCAGGCATACTTGGCCTCCTCTGGTAAAGATTAGTTGCTTTTAACTTGAAGTCACCTGCTGCCAATCAGGTGATTAATTAATCACAATATCAGTCAGTCAGTATGACCTGCTGCTGTTCTTTGTCCCAACTTCCAATATTGTGGACTCTTCTGTGCTACAGAGGCAACAACTGTGACTTTTTGCTTCCATGTCTTGAGATAGAAGGCCAAGGTGGGTGGGGCTGGTAAAGTGCGTAAAGCACATGTGTGATGGGTGGAGCTGGTCACAGTTCAGGGAGCATAAGAGGTGTGAGGAATAGCACGGAAGCAATGAAGAGAAAGAGAAAAGTAAATGGGGATCAGAGGTTGGAAAAAGTTGGAGATGCATTGTACAGGAGGTAGAGGACAGGAATTTGAAGGTCTAGTTTATTCCTCTGTTCCATAGTGACACTTATCAGAGCTTGGATCTGCTCTTGCTGAAACCACTAGATGTAAATACCACACAGGCATTAGGGTACTTGATACTGCTTCAATGCAAGAGGTGTGGGCTTTATGTAGGTAGATATAACATTAGAAAAAAAAACCCTGATTGTTAATTGTTCATTGCTTCAGTAGATTATTATGTAATTCAGAAGTTGTTCAAAATTGCTGTAATTTTTGTAAAGTTTATGGGACAAGAAAAGATGGAAGGCAATTTTGAGATGCTGAAATTTATCTCAGTAGAGAAGTTTTACTTATCTTGATATCTATAGAAACAGAAATCATTAGGAAACTATAGAATATTTTTGCTGATCTTCGCGTACAGAACCTTTATTTTCCTAATTTCTTGACCGTGCTCTGTGTAATCAAATGACAATTTCTTCAGTTTATTTTTTAAGCTTGAAGATATTGCTAGAATGACATGATGTCTTTTCTGAATATGTATTCTAAATGGTAAAAACGCTGCGGTTTTGTCTTTGCTTACTTACAGCCTGTTCTCTGGTCACTAGAAGCATTATTGGCCATGACATGCATTGCAGTAGCCTTAATTATTGTTGCTCAGTTTCTTTCAATTTTTAGGTAGTTACTGTTCTACCTTTGTCTCTTTCAAATGGTCTGACCCAATACCATACACACTGCATTCCACAGGTATACGCAGCAAGGCATTATACCCATCTGTGATCTCATTTGTTGTCCTTTAGCTGTGCAGAGTACTGCTGGATGGCTCTGAACCAATGAGGTGGAATGCAAATCCAGTATTATAATAAATATTATCCAAAGTTACAATTAAGACAGCGTTTTAATCAGTAGCATTGAAATGTCATCATCAACTTTAGCTCCCAGTGTAAAGTTCACAAGTGCAGTAATTTCACATTTCTTTGAGCTCTTTGGTTCAAAAAGTCAACGATGAACATTGTAATAGCTGGAGTACTGTGATCAACATTGTTTCAGCTTAGATTGAAATCCTGGCAGTGAAAGCCGGAACTGGTCTGTTAGTGCCTAAAGACCTTCCTACCTGCCCAGCAACAGAGATTACGGGGTACTTCTGCTGCTGTCACCAGCACCTGGAAAATACTAAGCTTGCTGAAGTTTACATTGTGTGCATGTCCATTATTTTTTCTCTCTGACCTTTAAGAGAAGTAAAGAAAACGTTTAGGCCTAGTCTGCTGTTAAGAATGAATACCAACCATGACTGTTTGACTACTAGTAACTAGCTGGATGGAGCAGAAGTGAAACCCTGCCTAAATACTTTCTACTATATCATGGTATTTGTTTGGCTCTCCATTTTTTTCCAGGTACAGTTTCAGTTGTCTACTTAGTTTTTATGGTTACAGTAAAGGCTGCTCATCTGGGAATACACTTAGAATTCAACTGGTTTACGGAGAATGAATTTTTTGTACCAGGTAAGATAGTTAAAATGCAGTAATGAAGCACATACTTGATGAGTTTAAGATTTGTTTTTTCTCATTCACCTTTTAACAGCTCTGAGACATAAATAAAGTGAGGAAATGCTGACTGATGGTGCATGTAGAGGAAAGATCCTTCTGGACAAAGTGGCAAGGAATTCCTTTCCCAGCAAGGTTCCCTAGTTAAGTCCTTTAGAGAACAGAGGGGAAGAGGAGGAGTGCTAATCAGAGGAGTCTCCAACATATATCTTGTGACAGAGATCTTTTCATAGTCCTGTTTCACCTGTGTTATTTTAAGTTCTGGTTTCACCAGTTTCAGATCATGCCTTTTTCAGTAGCAATTAAAAATGACAAACTGTAGGCAGACTGACTGTTAAAGGTGCTTTAAGTTCCCTACACACTGTCTTGCTTAAATGAAATAGCTCTTTCACTATAATTTGCAAGTACAGTTTTCCTGTACTTCTCCATCTATCTCAAGTTTTAGGCCATAGTCTTAGGTATTCTCTTTTAAAAAAACACCCATTAGCTTTCCAGTATAATTTTAATTTCTTTGAAGTTGTTTGTTGGCTATTTGTTCTTTCCAAATTACTGTTAAAAATTACTCTGTGAGATGCCATTGTCATAAACAAGTGGCATTTGGTATTGCATGAACAGATAGCCTAAAGAGGTCAGTTTCTTATTTTAAGAATAAGAGAACCAGGGTTAGGTCTTAGCTGTTTTTTCCCATCCTTTACAATAGGCAAAATTGTATGACCAGTTAGCTCCAGGGAGCTGTGTCCTGTATATTTGAATAGTATCACTTCTTCTGTTCTTAGAAACAAATGAGAAAAATGAGTTATAGTGACACACGTGCCACAGGTCACTGAGAAGTAGAGCACCCAGTAGTTCAATTATTTTGGCAAAATCTAGTACTGCTAGGAGATAGACAAAACGTGTAGCTAATGCATACAAATACAGCTACAAGAGATTCTGAAACTGTCAGTTTGCTTTTTATTATTGAGATTAAAGTAGTGGATGGAAAACGAGCCCAAAAGTTGCTTGCACTCTCAATTCTATCAGTAGCCCATCACGCTAATTAGGTATTGAAGGTACAGTGAATCCAGCTCTAGAGAAAGCATACTCTTTCAGCTTGGATAAGCCCTCCAGTAGTTGCCTGGGGTGTGTTTACTTGCCTAACTTCATAGCACTTTACAGAAGTCTGTTTTAAATATGTTTGCATGGAGCTCTCTGAGGTTTGTTCTGTAAGGATTTCTGAACCTCTGATGAGTGTTCTGCTGCACTGCTGGATGCTTCCCAGAAACTGAGCTATCTTAGGGGTCTCTAACTGCTGTTAACACTCTAAAGAGTAAATACATTCTTAGGTAATACCAACTAAGATGGTGCTTTAATGATGTTATGCATTGGTGAATTCCTAGACCATTTGCAGCACTTACAGAACCACTTTTTCAAGTCAAGGTCCATAAAGGAACTTGGCACAATTTAGGAAATCGGAAAGTTGAAGCCTGGGTTAAGTGGCTTTGTGATATATAGTCTTTGGATTGGTGCTTTGCCCTTGAAAAAGTTAAGATGTGAACGTCTTTTGAGTATTAAAAGAAACAGAATAATGCTATTCTCATGGAGACAAAAAAGAAATTTTTTTCGTACATGGTATGAAGCATAAGGAATTGCTCTGCCTTTCTTTATGCCCTGGCTTGTAAGCAGAACCTCTTAAATATCTACAGATGTAATTTTTCTTCTGATAGCGTAAGTGACTTCTTAATGACTAAAAGTGCTCACAAGCGAATGATTCCTTCCCTCCATCTCCCTCTTCAGGAACCCATAGGTATACAGCCTTACTGCTGTCAATTCCAGTGTTACAAATGATTTCCAGTTAAACTGTTGACGAGCAGAAAAGCTTGTATGTGTCAAATTAACTTAGTAATCACTGATGGTTGGAATCTATCAGAGACGCCTTGCTGGAAAGTGTATTCTACAGTAACTACTGTCTTCATGCATTTTGTACTTCCTGATTAAATATCTGCATTGGCTATGGTCAAAGATGAGATGGATTGTCCCATTTCAGGGTGGAAGTGCATGAGTTTGCCAATACCCTCCACAGCACTGTATGTCTTCTGCATTTTGGCATTGGTTGCTCAAAAGAAGTAACTTAAAAACACTTTTTTTTTTTTCCTTTAGAGTTTAGAATTCTGTTCCCTCAGCTCACAGGGGTTCTAACACTTGCCTTCTTCATCCACAATTGTGTCATCACACTTCTTCAGAATAACAGGAATCAAGAAAACAATGTAAGTAACTTCACAAGACTGTGCTCATTTGTATCTAGATTGCCAGACAACAGTAATTTTTTTCCTGTGACTTGATAAGAAAAAAGTTACACATTTTTTTCCTAGCTATCAGGGAGTAACAGATACATTAGAAATTAATTCACATAAGAGCCCTGAGGAATGCCCCAAACTTACTTGTGGTCAAGCTAGTATTAAATGGCCAAATTGCACACAAGAGGCAGATGACTTGACAGTGTCGTAAGTCTCAATGAAAACTGCCCAATTTTAAAATGAAAAATGGTGGAAAATGTTTGGTACAGGACTAATTTTAGCAGAGTCCTGAACAGTAGTTTTGAGGTCTAGGTAATACCTTTTGTCAGAGTTGCTTCAGTAGTTTTGTGTCGCAATCCAAGTCAAGGTGCATAGAGAAACTTGGCACAATTTAGGAAATCCTGAAAGTTGAAGCCTGGATCAGGAGGCTTTGTGATATATAGTCTTTGGACTGGTGCTTTGCCCTTGAGAAAGTTAAGCACTGCTCCTCGAGATGGAACTGCATTCTTTGTTAATATCTTCCCATTATAAAATACAAAATGGAGTAAACACGATACACAGAGTCTGAGAGTAACTTTTACTGTAATTATTTTTATTATTTTATTTTTTCCTCCCTATTTCCAAGGATTCTTGTCCCGCTTCATTGAAATGTTAGCTGTAAAGGTACCTGCAGTAACATACAAAAATTTTAAAGTATTAGCTGTAGGAAAAACTGGTACAAAATCATAGAATCCCAGAATGCTTGAGGTTGTAAGGAACCTGTGGATGTCATCTTGTCCCCATACTCAATCAGGGCCACTAAGAGCCATATGCCCATACAACACATCAGATAAAATATCAGATTTGATTATGTCACTGTGAAGTGCAGATTATGTATCAATGCAATGAGATGACCTCTTATGCTCTGGAAATCTTCATAGTTACTTCCTTGTACCTGTGATTCAAGACAGCTTGTGAATGACCGTATATGCAAAGAAGTCATGAATTCTCACCCAGGAAAGCTTCTAGGGGTCTATGGGCTTCTCAGAAATTAGTTTAACAACTGGAGGTCTGGACAAAGAAAGCTAAGTAAGCTTTTTCTTGATTTCCTTAAGAAAATCTTACAATGTGGAGAAGGGCAAGACTTCTCTTTAGCTGTGGCTTTCAAATTCTAAAGGCTAGATCTCCAGCAGTCAGCTCTATATGCAGAGGAGGCCTATTCCATCTTCAAGGTTTTCCTGTGGATTTTCCCTCTCCATTTACATCAGAGCAAGCAATCAGATGCAAAGAGCAGCACCTGGAGTGTTCTCCAGCTTGCTTTTCCTGTGTGAAGGAGGAAGAAACCGCTGCCTGCATTTGAATCAGCTTTTCTAATACCCTCCCTGGAGCTTAAGTTGAATTTCCAAGTCAGCATGGATCTCAAGCCGTTGACAAAACTATGCATTCCAGAAGAATGTTCAAATTGATGAGAAAGGACACCTTTGAAGTGTGTTTTTTTTAGATTTTTAATGGGAAATCAAATCTCTGTGTAGTTCTTGTAGGAGTTTTATTTGGCTGGAGATTCTTTCCCTATTTGTAGCTGTACAGGAGCTTTTCACCTAGGTCTCAGAAGTGCTTTGCAAATGT
Organism: Rhagologus leucostigma; assembly: GCA_013397725.1. NCBI lineage: Eukaryota > Metazoa > Chordata > Aves > Passeriformes > Rhagologus > Rhagologus leucostigma. The sequence continues at coordinate 315,289 of VZTD01001881.1, forward strand.
TAATGAAGCACCTATGCTCTTGAAGAGCTGTTTTGTGATTATGTCACTAAGCTGCTGGGCTAAGTGGGAGATTTACGTATGTATAGGGGTCTCACCCTCTGCAATAAGTCATGGGGGTTTTTTTCCCATGTATTTACAACAAGATGCTTTGTTCTCTCAGTATCTGATGGGGTGGTACTGATGTAACTCCATGTATAAAAACTTCACTGTTTTATTGATCGACCTGTTAACATGTCACTTCTATCAGAGTTCTGTGAAAAGGCACAGAACTTGGCAAGCTGGAAAAGCACTGTTTTAGTCTTGAACAAAACTTGCTGAAACTAGTGGTCATAGAATAACTCCTTGGGGAAGTGGAAAAAAGTAAGACGTACAATAACATTCCTTTTATGGAGTCAGAAATTCAAAACAATAGCAGCTTCCATTCTGGTCACAGGCGTGTATCACAGCCCAAAGCTAAAACACACATGGGGGAGGATTCCTTTGGCTGCTATTCCCGTACAGTGGTGTGGGTGTGAGAAGAGCAGAACACCAGAGTAAGCCAAATGTCAGCAGCACAGCCTGGAGAAGCTCCGTGAGCAGGTTCTTACTCTGCAGTTCAGAGTTGAGCTTCCTGGTCCCATCTCCCACCGCTGCTGCCTCCTTGTATTTATTAGCCTAAGTTTTTGTACAGCGCTCAGGTAAATGGTTTGGGAACAAACTGCAAAGGAAACATAACCCAGCCACAAAAAGGGGTTTAGTTGTGGGGTTTGGTTGGTTGTTTTTTTCCTTGATTTGTATCTGTGATCAGTTTCCCTGAGCAACTGTACAGATCCTACACAAGCCCAGCATGATCTGCAGGCATGAATATGCTAGTGCTGTCTCCTAAGAGTTGTTTGTGGATGGACCTGGGAGAAAGTCTGGGAGTGGGGAGACGTTTTTTGTGTAGGTGTTAAACGCAGAAGGCATGGAGCTGTAAATGGTACTTATTTTCTGCAGTATTGAAACACTGTTTATTCCCTATAAACAGAGTGAGCTTCCATTGATGGTGCCATACCATTGGTTTCTCTTTCCAGCCAAAATTATGCACAGCATCACCCGTCCTGGTGAAGTACTTTTTTTGTCACCCAGTTAAACATTATCACTTGCCCTTGATGCATGAACAAGTGAAGTCTGGTTTTATGATATAGATCAAGTCCTGTTGAGATATTACAGAGACAGCATCTCTCTTGAGAAGTGACTAATCAGAAATGGGATGATCAAAAGGTACTTTGAATGTGGTAGTCATTACTAAGCACTGCTACAGGCTTCTCCATCCAAGAAACAACTCTACAAACTAGCTTTCACTGGTACTGAGAAGAAGATGAACTGTTTTCTCCATGGCATTCAACAGGCAAGTCAAGGCGTGGGAGTAGCCTGTTCTTTGCAGCACTGCATAAGAAATACTGTAGACCCGCAGAGCCTTGTCTGTGCTATGTCAAATCCTGTGCTGCAGGTCCAGCCAGCACCTGAATACTAACTGGTCTGTGGATGTGATACAATGTCTTGTACTTTCAGGGTTGTCTTTGTTAGCTCATGTTACCTGATTTTATCAGGCTCATCCTTTTGTTAGGAGGCTGATTTCTTCCTTTGTTCTACTGCTGCTGCCAGCCTTCATCACCCAATCTTCTCTTCTTCCAGTGGCACTTCTAACACTTTGTTCTGTGTATCTGACCAGGAGAGCTCCTGGTCAGCAGTAACTGCAGCCAACATAGGTTCTCCAAGCTCTGTCTCAAAATCTGCCTGTTACTTCTGGTGTACTTGACAAGGGTTTGGCAGGTATCAGGCTGTGATCCTTATGGACTGTGACCTGCATATTGCCTTAGATACTTACCTTGAGACGTCCACTGTGATTCTACAAATACTTCCTGCTTCCAACATTGTTTTTTCTACATTCGATTTTTAAACTGTGGCTGTGAGAATTGCTATATTCTTATGCTTAGGCAGCTTTCACCACAGCGATGTCCATTTTGAATGTAAATGCCTCAATTATCAAATTTAAAATAGAGAAGTGTAGTTACTGCCCTTAGTTTAAATTAATCCTTTTATCTCTCCCCATGTGTCCTTTGATTTTATTTGGAATTACTCTGTCTAAACAGTACTGTCGAGGTCTTTAGGGAGCGAACCCAGGTCTCTTGAGGAGTAATGAACATTAATCAAACGATGTTCCTGTTATGTAAGCAAACATATGTTGTACAAAGATAACCATCTCAGACACAGCAGCATGTGTTTGGAAGGCAGCTGATGAATGTTTGAGAAAAAAATAAATCCAGGTTTTCAAGTTGTCTATTTCTTTTCTAGTAGCTTATTGAAATCAAAATCTCTTTGTATGGTACAGCATATGTATGGTACTCTTTGTATGGTGACAGCACCTGAAGAAAACAGTCTATTGTGTTACACGCTGTGTAAATAAATTATCAAAATTATCTTAGCACTTAGTTTCAGTGCAGATTAAAGCATACACCCTTAAGAACTCCAGAATCATGAACTGGTTAGTATAGTCGGAAGTAATAGCACACCACCTATCTACCATTTTTCATGTCCAAGGGAAGCAGTAAGAATTTGATATCAGATTTCTTGCCCTCACAACTGCATGCACTATTTTTGCATGCACAGCAGAAATAGTTTTACAGTTGGTTCTAGAACTTATGTGTAGGCAGAGTACAAATAACAACTGTGAGTAATTATGCTGTTTTTATGCATTAGGAAAACATCTAAAATACCAAATTTAAAGCAGGTTTTGATAGATTATGTTCATTAGGAAGGTCTTGGGTACATTTTGGAAAATAGTCCAAGTCCTGTCCTCAAGAGATGAAAGTCTGTATCTCGTTGCAAAACTGCCATACTGTGATCAGTCTCTGAGTCCTGCAGTTAATGGAAGTTGCTGATAAATACCTGTAAGAAATCTGGATGCTCAAATTTAGTATTCTTAAAATCAGTTTTTAGGGTGGGTACTGGTGCTTTTGAAGATTCAGATGTTACATAAAAACCTGTACAGCTTCTCATGTCATGGGGAGAAATTCTGAGTATAATTTAAAGAAAATGCTACTGCTTCGTTTCTAATGGAAGTTGATAGTCCTTACTCCGTGACCAATATGAAGAGAGTGAAGTCGTGGAAATCATCTTTCATGTGTGTTTAAATGGTCAGCAGGAGGAAGAGGCTGCAGCTAGAAATGTGCAGCTGCTGGGAGCTTGAAGGCCACCCTGAGAGACATGTTCAGAGCACACTGATGCCTTTTTCCCGTCAGCCTCTAAGAGGCAAATAATATTCCTTATCAGACAGCAATCTTCTACCCCAAAAACACTGGCAGAATGACTGGGAGATTCCACTTCTTTCAGTGGCTTCCATCTGAATTTGTCTTAAAACTCGTAGTCTAGCATTTTATACTTTCCTCAAGGATTGCCTTGCCCTTGGCAGAGGCTGGAGTGGTGTAGGATGTGCTTCTTCTGTCAACAAGATAGTGTGAAGAAGCACTTACGGAAAAATTTCCATGCACAGATGTGAGCAAGCTTTGCTCATGCTCAGTGAGCTGGCTGGTGGTGATACTTATCACCCTGGTCTGGAAACCAGTATAATCCTAGTAATTTGGTGCTGTGCTTGAGCTAGTAAGACTTGCTTCTCAGTCTTAGGAAAATAGGGTCATGTATTGAAACATTACTAGTAATCTTTTAAGAAGCTGATGATTAGCAGCAGCTGAACAAATGGTTTGCTGTAAGGTGATGAGTGTTTTGTACTGTAACATAAGCCTATGCAGAATATAGTTAGCTAGAAACAAATGGTCTTCCTCTTTATTTCCAGAGGAAGGAATTGATGTAGAATAACCCACCAAGTACATTGCTGTGATGTCACTCTGATGTAAATGTGGATTCTGTAGCTTCATAAAGTATTTAATTCATTTTGCTAGTTATTTTCCTGTAATAAATGTGTAATTATTTTTGTGTAATGGAAAATACTTGTATATATTATGTATTTTGTAAAGATAGCCAAAATTTTCAGAACTGAACTTTGAAGTTTAGGTTTAAATCTATACTTAAGTGTATGTAGTATAGTTAAATATGGATTTATGACCCTAGCTTCAGCACTCTATCCTTAAAACCTTTGATTAAATTCCTTTGTTTTATGTCTGCAGTTGGGTAGGCTGATGTCTTTGATTGCAAGATTTTATTCATGACAAGAAATTTAACATAGGGCATTACTAGGCTTTCTGTCTTAGACAGATGTGTCTGTGTCCCAAGGGTCTTAGTAGGAATGGGTGAACGTAAGAAAATAGAAGGTGTTTCTTGTTTGTTTTAATAACTAGTGTATGTTTATGCATCAGGAATAACATGCTACATCTATTGGCATATCTCTTTCGTGGTGCCTTTTTCGTATGTTGAGAGATAAAAAATACTTACCTAGCTCCACTTTAGGGTATCTCCTTGCAGCCTTCTGATCTGATCAGGACCAGGTCTGAAGTCTCCATTCAAGTAGTAGAAAGTAAAAGTAAAAATGTGTAAGTGATAGTAGTAAATATAAAAAAGTAATACATATAAAAGCAACAGTAATAAATGAAACAGAAATCTCACAAGGTTTTTATTTCCTCTGGTTTTGTGTGTCAGTGCTGGCCAGAATAAAATCTTGTCTTTTCTCAGGTGAGAGACCTCTCTATTGCATACTTCTTGGTTGGACTAACATATCTGTATGTTGGAGTGATAATTTTTGCATCTTTTCCTTCTCCACCATTATCCAAAGAATGTATTGAACAGGTGAGATATTTTACTGCAGTATGTATTTCATGGAATCACAAAATGGGTTTTTTGGGAGGGGCCACAGTGGGTCATCTGGTCCAACATCCCTGTTCAAGCAGGGCCATCCCAGAGCACACTGCACAGGATTGCATCCAGATGGTTCTGGAATATCATCAGTGACGGAGACTTCAGAACCTCTCTGGACAATCTGTTCCAGTGCTTGGTCACTCACACAGTGAAGAAGTTTTTCCCCATGTTCAGGTGGAACTTCCTGTGCATCAGTTTCTGCCCCTTGCCTCTTCTCCTGTTGCTTGGCACCACCAAGAAGATCCGGATCCATCCTCTTGGCACCCTCCTTTCAGACAGCTGTATACATTGATGAGGTGCAACAGGAACAGGCCCAGCTCCCTCAGCCTTTCCATGTAAGAGAGATGCTCCAGTCCCTTGATCATCTTTGTAGCCCTGAGCTGGACCTGCTCCAGGAGCTCCATGTCTCTGTTGTACTGATGAGCCTACAACTGGACAGAGCACTCCAGATGTGCCTCACCAGGGCTGAATAGAGGGGCAGGATCATCTACCTCGACCTGCTGGCAGTGGTCTTCCTAATACACACCAAGATGCCATATTTGTCCTTAACCTTTTAATAAATATGCAGTGAAAAAAAACCCAACTCCTGCTTCTTGCTTAGTGATTCACCCTGGCAGACAGATCTGCCCTTGACTGTGGTCAGTTGGTTAACACCTTATGGGCACTGCCATGAACAGATGAGTAATGCTTGTGTTATCTCATTTATATTTATAAAGGGTTCCCAATATTTCGGTGAAAAACAAACATTCAATAAATTCTCTGTAAAAGTGATGAAAAAAGGACCAAAATGAATAAGTGAACAGTTGAGCCTTTCATTTCTTTAGCTTCTTTAATCCTGAGAAGTGTGTGCAGTGACTCATTGGGACTCCAGAAGAAACAGAATGTGAAAACAAGCTTGTTTAGATAGGAGTCCTCAGTGTGAGTATATTTGAAGTCTGACACTCCAGAGTCTGACACTCTGATGAGCCTTGACAGCAGAGTTCTTCGGATAATAGCACCACGTGAAACACCGTGTGAAGGCTAAAAACTCTTACTTGCTTATAGGCAAGGCTGATTTCCACACCCTAAGATGCTTCAGAGATAGCAGTTATCAGTGGGGGGATCCATTTTATGCCGGGTGTTCTATAGCTCTGGCATAGCATTTAGCAATAAAGCAGCATTTAAAGGCTTCCTCTGACTGTGGATTAGCTAGAACTGGTACCACTGTTAAACTGTTAAATGATTTTTTTAACCACGTGAAATAATTTCACAGGATAAAATCCACAGTTAAATAGCAGATAATGAGTGATTTTCTTACCATTTATTTTCTGTAGTTATCTCAAGTACTCATGATTTGTGTATTTCCATGATATTTAAGTCTTATAATACTTTTTTGGGTGTTCCCACTTGTAGTGTACGATCTCTTCCTCATTTGTATGTGATGCAGTTTTACTTATTAAATAACAGTTTTTAATAAGTAGGTATGATATGACAGATAATAGGAGCATATGAATCCATCTGCCTGAAAGGTTAGGTGGCCCTTCCACAGCCTGGATTATTTGTGGATGTTCAGAAGATCAGAAAGTGATTCCTTATGTAACACTAGCATTAACACTGACATCAGCCTAGTAACATTCAAAAATCATTGTTAATTGGTGGCAAGGCAGTTGAAAAAGAGGGAGAGAGTTTTTCATGTTGTGGAGTTCATTTAGGAATTGTAGTTGTTTGGATTTTATCCCATTCTTTTCTGGCACACAGATACTAAAAACCAGCAGATACATGTGAACAAGCTGCCATTGATGTGTAACATTATTTATATGTTTAGAATTTTCTAGATAACTTTCCCAGTGATGACATCATGTCATTTGTTGCAAGAATATTCCTGCTGTTCCAAATGATGACTGTATACCCACTGCTGGGCTATCTGGCACGAGTTCAGCTGTTAAGACAGGTTTTTGGAAGTGCTTACCCAAGGTAAGAAGTCTGTTTCTTGACAGTACTTTGGCACACTTTGCTTAACTGGCTTTCTGTTGTCAGAAATTTGGCTAGGTTTTTGGGAATTTTCTTTGTACATTAAGTACATTTCATAAGCTAGTTTCACAGAATTTGTAGAGTTGGGGTGAATAGGCATGCAAAATAAACTTGCCTGCAGATCAGGACTGCTGCAGTTTGCTGGACCAGAATAAGGGGGGGTTCTTTTGGTTTAGCTCTTCATTTTCTCAAGAAATAGGAATTTCGTCAACACAATGCCTTTGTGTTACGCAGTTATATGGCAAAAGAAAAGTTGTACAGAAAAAAAAATTTAGTCCAGAAGCATTTCTTCTAGCAATCCTTAAGATGTGAAAGACATATACTCCAGATACTAACCTTTCAGCATGCCATCTGTGTTTTGATTGTGCATGATTAGTGATTATCCATCTGTTTTTAAACAGAGCTAATAGCTAAGTGAGTTGTTAGTTGTGCTATCTGGACTGCTGCTATGCTTATAAAAATAGCTTTTCACATGCTAATTTCAGAGATGAGCCACACCCTTGCATTTGTACAGTGTCTATGCTTCAGGGAAGAGCTCATGCAGATTTCAGTTTTAGTTTGGTTTTTTAAATAAAACCTAGGACATTTATATTTGGAATACTGGAGTACTGAATTTGTCAACAGTTGAGAAGTTGCCATTTATCTCCAAGTTTCCTATTTTATATTGTGAGTTACTGTTGATGGAGGAAAGGAAAAAAATCTCAGGAAGGAGTGTGTATTTCCTCTGTGGCATCAGCAGTTCAGGTCTGCAGAGATGTTGTTCCAAGTTTCAGGTTTCTTCTGAGTCCTAAAATAGGTACAAGAAGTTCTAGAAACTGAGTGCGTAAAATTAGACAGTGAAATAAGAACCTGCTTTTTTTGACACTGAATTGTATGGAGTTCAGTGTGGAGATTTTTAGGAACTGCTGCAAGTTACTGTTGGAAACAAGGCCATTTAAGTGCTAAAGATGGATTTCACAGCCACTGGGAAATAGTCATGTCCTTTATATTATGTGGATGTGCCTTTTCCTATCTCCTCCCTCCAGTTGCCCTCTGGCCAGTATGGTTTTCATTTCCCGCATGGCCTCTCCTAGAACCTGCAGCTTTATGCCAGACTCTTCTCAGGTTAATTCCAGCTTGCTGTTTTAAGCCTTCATGGTATGACGACTTTGATGATGCAGATACTTGCTTGGTTCTTGTCTCCAGGATGTCCTGTGGGTAGCTTCACTCAATTTTAAATTTAATTTTTTTTAAGACTCCTTATAGTGAGGTATTTAAAGCTTATGAGAAGTCAAAAATGGTTTCTAGGAAGCCACATAAATCACTCCAACCTGTAGTGATAAGGTAGCATATTCTGGCTGATGGGCTGTCTCTCGCTCTCTAGCATCCCAGGTGTCTCAAATATGGCCCAGAAATCACTCAGTTAACCTTTAGGCTCTGGCTTCTATGCATTTACAAGGTCAGCCATTGTTTTTTTCTATGCAGTGAAGGCTTACTGAAGGCTGGTCGCAAGCACAGGACATGTGTCTGGGAGGATAGTAAAGATTTTTTACCTAGCTGTGAAATGTGTCTTCATGACTGGTTCTCACAAGTCACCTAAGCTGACAAAGCTCCCTTAGTAGCACTTTATCACCTCTCTAGGAAAAATTTCAGTACTTTTGTTTTTTCCCAGACCTGGAAATGTTTTGCAAATATAGGGAAATGTTTTGCAAATATAGAGATGTTGCTCTTATTGACATAGGCTAATGTCTTACTGGAGAGCTTGTTGATTCACTCTGGAGAACCTACCTGGAAACACTACTTTCTGTGGCTTTTTGTGTAGGAAAACGAGCACTCTACTAACAGTTGAATATACTTGGCTTCTTTTCTCAAAATCCTCAATATTCAGGGCTAGCAGCTCTTGGGCAATAAGAAGACTGACCTGCAGAGATTCATGCTTTACCTCTTAGATGTCTGTATAAGGTGAATATATGGGAAGAGAATATCCTGGGTCACATGTCTGGAGAAGATTTTTGTGTGACTAGTGAACCGAAAGGATGAACCAGGAGGAAAAGAGCAGGATCTCTGTTGGCAACCTAGCCTTGTTTAACCCTGTGATTCTATGTGCTGAATCCCATGTCTTTTCATAGGTGCATATTTCCTATATTAAGTTTCCTTTGCCCCTAAGAGAATGTTACAAATTTGCCTTTTGGCTGTAATTGTCCGGACAAAACCATCACCACCACCAACAAAGTCTAACAGAAACACCTTTTCCTTTGGTCCAAGTCTCCATTAGAAATTTTCTTATCTTCATTTTTAAGCTGTTGGTTGCTTCACACAGAAGCTCACTGATTTTAAGAGCCAGGCTTCTTCATATCAGCAGATGTGGATACCTGCTACTGGTGTGGATGGATTTAACAAATAGCCATTAAGTTATTAAATGGAGTACTTAGAATTTTGGATGGATGCAACTTAAAGCAGATAGCTTGATTTTGCACATGTTTACAGGGCTGCCAGATAGTTTTGATTTCCTAGGAGTGATTGTATTGCTCAGATCAATTTCATTCTCTGGGTTTTTCCCCTATTTCTTTATCTGTTACTGGTTATAATAAAGCACCAAGATACTAGTTTGCTGTTTTGCAATTCATAGTCTTGATTTTTGATCTAATCCAAGGCAAATTCTACCGAAAGCAACATCATGGTTCATATCCTATTTTTTTTCTGGTAAGCCGTGGATTATAACTGGACTATAATAAAGAACTACACACTCATCTTCAAGCGAACTTTTATTGTCTGAAGACTTGATTTTCGTCTCTTTTGTCCCATTCTTTTTAGATACTGTGTAGTGCTATTTTTCTATGAACAATTCTTTGCTGTGTGTACCTGTAGTATGTCCTACTAATCCATAGTCTTGAGTGATGAAGCAGCTCAGCCTCTCCAAACTTAAAAGCTTAAACAGACAATATGTAACTTTCCCTCTCCCACGTTTCACAATAGACATAAGCTGAACAGTGGGAGCGTGCTTGTCTGAAAGAGGAAATGAGTGTTTTGTCTTCCAGCAGTCAGGAGGAGAGTAAAAGCATCCTTGATTCTAAGAAGGTTCTCCATGCTCTTAGGTACAAGTACCAGTCACCTGTGTCTCTGCCTACCTTAAAATCAAACACGTGTGTAGACATGCTAGACACAGGAGTCTTCTTACAAGCATCATCACATAGGATCATAGACTGGTTTGGATTGGAAAGGACTTTAAAGATCATTTAGTCCCAACCGCCCTGCCATGGGCAGGGACACCTTCCACTAGACCAGGTTGCTCAGAGCCCCATCCAAACTGGCCTTGAACACTTCCAGAGATGGGGCACCCCCAGCTTCTCTGGGCAACCTCTTCCAGTGTCTCACCACCCTCACAGTAGAGTTTCTTCCATATATTAAACCTAAATCTCTCTCTTTCAGTGTGTATCCATTCCTCCTTGCCGTGTCGCTCCAGTTCCTGTCAGAGAGTCCCTCTCCAGTTTGCCTGTAGGCCCCTTCAGATACTGGAGGGTGTCTGTGAGATCCCCACACAACCTTCTCTTCTCCAGGCTGAACAGCCCCAAATTTCTCAGCTGGTCTTTGCAGGCCAGGTGTTTCAGTCCTCCCGGCCCTCCTCTGGACTTGCCTTAACAACTCTTTGTCTGTCTTATATTTGGGACCCCAGAGCTGGATGCAATGCTTCAGGTAGGGTCTCAGCAGAGCAGAGCAGAGTGGCAAAATCCCCTCCCTTGCCCTGCTGGCCACTCTCCTTTGGATGCAGGATTCCCTTGGCTTTCTGGGCTGTGAGCAGTCACTGCCAGCTCATGTTGAGTTTTTCATCAGCCATCACCCTCAAGTCTCTCACCACAGGGCTGCTCTCAGTCACTGCTCTGCCCAGCCTGGTGGTGTGTCTGGGATTTCAGTGACCCAGGTGTAAGACCTTGCACTTGGCCTTGTTGAGGTCTGCATGGTCTCACCTCTGAAGCCTGTCCAGGTCCGTTTGGATGGCATCTCTTCCTTCCAGCATGTCCACTGCATCATACACAGCTTGATGCTGAGGGTGCACTTGATCCACAAATCCTTCAGCCTTTCTCTACTTCTCACGAAAGATTTAGAAAGAAGAGAAGACATCCTAATTCCTTCTTCTACTTTGCAAAATGTATGCTAGTATACAGATTACAACAGAGAAAGTGATGTACTGGGACAAAACCTAAGGAACTGTTCATTCTCTCTGCTCTCCCTGGTGTTGTTCAGGAAGGCCAAAATTTTGTGTATTGGATAATTGCTTTCTTTTATAAATGAGATATGTTTGTAATGGCGTCATTTAACAGCTGATTTAGGGCCAGAGGCATGTGCTTTATCTGCTGTTTCTTACTTGACTCTGGATTTTCTTATATGTCCAGAAAGCCAATTTTTTTGTTATTGTTACTGGCTCTTGTCTACAGTGGTATTTGTGACACGGATTCCCTTGATTAATTATATGGTGTGCATAAAGTGCTTTATACTGTCATCTGATAATTTTTTAAAACTTTTTAATATCTTTCCTGTTCTCAGAGTTTAAATAAGCTGATGGACAAAAATCACTTAGCTTTTCATAATGATTGCCCTCCCTTTACTCCATGGTAGCCCAGCAGACCTGCCAGTTCTCCCACAGATGTGTGTCTTCTGATGCAATGAAACACATTTCTTCTGTTTACATGCATGTTTGCTTGTCTGCTCTTCACATAGCTTCTGTCTAGCTTTGATTCATAGTCTTTTGACCAATGTCACTTGAGTGAGATTTCCAGGAAGAAAATGCATTTTTAGATACAGTAACCTCTCGAAAATTCATACTTAAATGATCCTGATTTGCTTTTTTCTTGGCTTTCTAGTTTCTCTTATTGTGTATATCCATCCTGTGACTCCATGCTGAGTCCAGAACTTCTGAGGAAACTTAAAACCTGAGGGGATTTAAAATCAGTTTCTGTCTTTAAACTTCCTGTGTGCTAGGGTTTGGTTTCACTGGTTTTGACGTGATTCTTACTTTGAGGATGCCGAAGTTAATTAGATATATATGGTCACTGCTGTTCAGTGACTTAAGTGTCTACCACTTCCACAGGAGAGAATCTGATGGAGCAAGCCGTTTAATGATCTTCTGGCATACAGTGTTGTTTCTCCACTCTGTCGATCTGAAAGGTTAGCCTTGCCATGAGAGAAAAGCAAGACTTAGGGGAAATCTTGCATTTTCTTTAATCCTTTTTTTTTTCTCCTCTCTGTTACCATTTTTGTGGGGTTTAAGGATTTTTGCAGGTGAGCAGTGATTCCCTTTATAGAAAAGAGCTAGAATCTTCATCTGCCCGGCTGAGAGTACGGAGACTGAGGACAGAATATAAAAGACTTGCCACTGAGTGTGCCTCCTGGTGTGAATTACAGGCTCCTTCAGGCAACCCAACCTGTGCCTCAGAGTAGTAGCCCTAACTAGGCTGCCCAGGCAGACAGTCCAGCCCTGGCATGGGCCACCCAACTCTGCTGCTGCTGATCATGAGGAAGAAAGTTACACCACTTAGAAAACATCTGTATGTGACCAGGGTGATTAGCCAAAACCAGGCCAAATCTTTTCTAACTTCTAATATCCTCTAAATACTTTTCTTCGTATATTTGTGCTCAGCAGGGTAGTATGGTTATGTCCCCTGCCTCCAAGTGCTGTTTTTCTGACTGTCCTTTTTCAATGTGTGGTGACCATTAATTGTACTCTAAGCCACTGTCAGGCTAAACCTGAGCAATTCACAACTTGTTAAAATGTCACAGGCAATGAGAAATGCTTGTCCTATCTGGTACCCACCTGCACGAAACTCTACAGTGTTATAAAATATACTGTCTCAAATAATGTATCTCCTAGTAGCCCTAGGTATTAGATTTTACTTTATTCAGAAGGGTAGGGGTTTTTTCCTTAATAGTAAAGCCTTTCTCTCCATTACGATCAAGGCTTTTTCTCCATCCTGGAGATAAGCTGAGCTGTGAATATCTACCTAGATAAAAGAAAGGGTTTGCAGGTTAAACACCTGTCGTCCAGTGACATGGTTACAATTCAGCCTGTTCCAAAAGATAGAAAAAGGAGCAAGAAAGTTCCAGGGGAGAAATGCAGTGTAATCTCTCACATTGAAACAGATAGATGCAAAGCCTTTTCAGACCTTCTGATTTTGGTATTGTTCTTGAGGATTTTGCTTAATTTTAACAATTAAAACTGCAAAGTACTACTCTACAAGTACTGAATTACTTTGGAGGCTTCAGCATATGGGAACCATTGTTTTCAACTGAGCCAGAACACATTGTCCCCACCTCGACCGAATAATCTTTTCCCAGATCAAGTAATTGAAAAATGTTTCATTTCACACCAAACATACAGACATCCCTATTTGCTTTCAAAATTTTAAAGAATCTAGAGTTAATTTTTTTTTTAAAACAACAGCTTTGAACAACAGAATCACGTCTTCAAAGCCTGCCAGAATAAAATACTTCAGCAATTTTTCAGGTTTTCTGCTAAAATTCTCCGAACTGACACAAATTTGCAAAACATTTTTGAATTAGTAAGCCTGCACTGTTTTTAGTCCCTCTTGCTAAAAAAAAAATCTCAGCAAAAAAAGAATGGAAGAAGTGCTGTCATCTTCTGTGTCCATAAATTTTCTGCTTCAATTGTGTGATAGTAAGGTTTGTGATCTGCCGCATATATGGGGAGAGAGGAAGTAGTTTTTAATGGCAGATGCTTTTTTGTGAACAGTGTAGTTAACTGGCTTTCCTTAGCAATATTAGAGAAACTGTACACATTTGGTCCCTAAGAAGTCTGATTCTTGGGATTTTATTTTTTATTCACAGGGCTTATCAGGTTTATATCCAATTAAGTCTTTTCTAAACTTAGACAGCTGCTGTAGTCTCACTGCAGTTGTCAATCCCTTAGGTACTCCTCTTGTACCACTGTTGAAATGTCATGTACAAAATTAAAGATGTTTTTTCTGTCTTTTTGAAATCAATTTTTAAGAGTGAAGGTTAAAAACAGTCCATAACTTGAATTACTCCTTTGTGTTTTAATTGCCTTCATTTCCCTGAACTTCTGTGAGACTATCCTGTGTCTCTAATCTTTCTTCCTAACTTGGAAACTGGCAGGCAGCCTTTCAGCCATAGCCATGGCAGCTGTCACTTTTAAGAAGCTGCTAGTTACATCCTCCATAATACACATACTTTCTACAGTGAAGAAAAAATTAGCCTTGGCTTACAGGTTTTGTATATTTTAGGAAATCATATCCTCCAGAAGAATAAACAAAACCTGTAAGTGTATGTATGTTTCCTCTGTAAGAATTCTTTTTTCCCTTCATAGAAACAGCTGTGTGACCAAAATATCCCAGGTTTTTATTAGATTTCCTGACTTTACCTTATGCTGAGATATGCCAACATTTCATATTCTTGAAAGAAAAGTGATACTTTCCTGAGTCTCAGTTCTGTGCGTAATTGGAATGAATTTGTCTCATGCAGTAAAAGCTGGTTTTGCAGAACAGAAAATCTGTTTTTCTCATCCTTAATGCAAAAGGAAAGCAACAGGAAATTATTTGTAAAAATAAATTTAGAAAAAAATTCAGCATAAATAGGGCACAGTTCGTATACTGCAAGACATCCAACATTCTAAATGTCTGTCCTCTATCAAAATGCCGTAGAGTTCAGATTTTAAGGTTTTATTTCCCCCTAGTCGTCTTTGTAATGTTTTCCACTTGATGCATCTTTGCCTTTCTTCTGGTTTCCATTAGCTCACTTTGAGCAATTCAGATCATTCTGTGAACAAGCTAATTCCTTCTTGTGGGAATTAAGTTGTACAGTATTGTTTCTTTGGTATTTGAATATCCATCTGAAATACCTGAGTGCTGAGTACCACGTATGATGTTTTTCGGAAGAATTGCCAAATTACACATTCTTAATCCTTAAGAATATTTTGAGTTGAAGTAATACATATTTAGAAATTGGCACTCTGAATATTCAGTAGATGACATGTTTGCTGTGAAATTAATTAGCTTTAATAGAGTGAGTCATACAAATGAAAACACCATCCATGTACCAGTTAAATTTTAGTGTAAATGAAGGATAGTGGTAGTATTTTGTAATAAATATAACAGATTTTAAAACTCTTTCCTCACTTTCCCCTTAGTCTTTTCCATGTGCTCATCCTGAACGTAACAATTGTAGGAGCTGGAGTAGCAATGGCAAGATTTTATCCAAATATCGGGGGTATCATAAGGTGAGTGTTGCTTGCAGTGAGCTTCCCTGTGGTGTTACTACATGTTTGTGTCTTGATGTTGAAAAGGAGCAATAATAATTGTGCCTTTATATTTTGTGAGGCTTATGCCTTCTTAAGTTGTAAATAATGATTTAGACGTGTAAACAATCAGCTTGCAAAGTTCTGACAAGCAGCTATCTGTTACTGTGCCTCTGTGTCTGAGGTGGTTGAGTTTTACTGGAGCTGTATCTGAGGACCTTGTAACTATACTCATAAAAGAATATCGTGCCAGAAGAAAAGTTGCTTCATTATTGTGTGCGTTCTCTCAGGTTTCTGTTTTATGTTAAGACCTTTTGAACCTGGTTTGAAGGTCCATAATAAAGAAAGCAAGTAACTTTAAAGGGAAAAGTGGCATCAAAGTTGTGCCTCTAAATGATAAATTTTTTATGTTGATGAAAAGCTAGGATTTCTATAATGAGAAAATATTAGGGGAAATAATAAGGAGTCTTATTTTCTACATTTGATGTCAACATATTTATGTGCATTGTCATTTATTCTTGGTTTGCATCTTGACTTAAGTAACCAGGAGGGGGAGGTGTTTAAAAATACAGAAATCTGCAATTATAAAATCAGAATGGCAGGCTTTGGTCTGACCAAAGTAGCAAAGTACTTTACTTCTGCTCAGTTGCTGATCTTTGAGGTTTTTTCCATTTCCCGTTTTTCTTCTACCTCTTCTTGTAGTAAAATTTTTCATATTCCAGTAAAAGAGATGGTCTAGTTAATCGTCATCATAGACTCTCTAGAATGACAGAATGGACCTTAAGGTTAGAAGGGACCTTAAAGATCATCTTGTTCCAACCTCCCTGCCATGGGCAAGGAACACCTTCCAATAGACCAGGTTGCTCAGAGCCCCATCCTACCTGGCCTTGAACATTTCCAGGGACAGGACATCCACAGCCTGGGCAACTTGTTCCAGTGTCTGAGCACCCTGGAAGGAATTTCTTCCTAATACCTAATTTGGTTGAACATTGTGCAATACATGTCTCTGTTTGCAAACTGGTGCTTATCTCTTCTAATGTGTCTTTATTGTGCATAGTAGCCAAACATGTTGAACAGTGGATTTCCAGCAGATAAATTGTCTTTATAAGTCTAACTTGCATGTTTGCTGGTTTTGTGTTGCAGATGATTTCTCTGTATTATGATCTTTCTTCTGAAAGAAATGTTCAAATATATGAAAAAAAGTACATTGTTATTTAATAACATTTGGCTGCTTAGTAGGTGAAAATAATGAGAATGTTTTTGTAAGCAAGGGAGAGGTTAGAAAAAGAACAGTTAGATGTTTCCCTTGCTGTAGTTGATCATGTTACCAGAAGGGCATGTTGTTCCTTTGAGGTCTAGAGAATGATTTTTCTAGCAGCTCATTAAATAAATTAAGAGTTGCAGATTCAGGAACATTTCTATATTTAAATGCTTTAATATGTGTCCTTCATATGGCTGGGGTGCAATGAGATTTGCAGTTCTGACAGTAAAAGATGTGTAACAGAGGATGCACTGTCCAGTCTCCTTCTGTTGCTGGTTGACAGATTTCCCCAAAGAAAGAAGAAACATAAAGTCAAAGTAAGGGATTTGGTCCCCAACAGCATCACAGGGTATGACTGAAAGCACACAGGCATGTCAGAGTGCAGGTACAGGCAAGCAAGGGGCTGGACAACACAGAGGGTGATAATTAAATGCTAGTGAAGGAGGTGGAGGTTGGCAAGGAACAGAAATCAATGTGTAGCAATTGCAGATAGTTAGTGTTCATTCAGACTCTTCATTGGTTTGGTGGGGGAAATGACAACAAGAAATAAGAATAAATGCAAAGCATTCTTTCTTTTTTTTCTTTTTTTCTTCCGCTTTTCACTCTTTTCCTCAGATACTCCGGAGCAACATGTGGTCTAGCCTTTGTATTCATGTATCCATCACTCATCTACATGATCTCCCTGCACCGTGCTGGGCAGCTGACGTGGCCAGCATTGATCATTCACATCTTTATAATCCTCCTTGGACTGGCTAATCTGATTGCACAATTCCTATTGTGAAAACTCCCCCTTCTCCCGTGGCTGTCACAAGTGGTACTGCGGTATTTGGCAACAGCCTTGAGCAACATTGTCAGGCATGAGAACAGTTGTCAGTGTGAGGATCTCGAGAAAAGCTACACCTTTGAAACAAATTCAAAAATTCAAAACACATCATTCCAGGTGCTTTACAGGAAACGTGTCTTGCTTCTCTGAAAGCACAGTTTTGTGAGAAGTGAAATGGTTCAGATTTGAGTGATGCAGTTCTCCTGGTTTTGTTGAAGGTATATTAAAAATTAATGAAGCTCAAATATTTTAATTTTTTACAGCACATTTCTGCAAACACGAAGCTTCCAGCCTCAAGCTGTGGAAGTCTTTCCTCCAGAGGAGCTGTCTTTACCTTGATTAGCAGGCATGCTTTCTCAGTATTGTTCAGTGACTCTTTGAAATGCTCTTTTGTTGCAGTTATTTTCTTGATTTGTTTGGAAAATGAAGACTTTATTGTCTTTCCTCTTTTTTTTTTGGGTTAATTTATAGTCATTTGGGTCAAAATGCACTCTTAATTTTGAATGCGCTATTAAATTGTTTTGGCACTATTTTTCTCTAGGAAATTCCAACAAAGAGAAACAATAAACTCATGTTTCAGTGTTTTATTCAGAACCAATATGTACACAAGTTATTTGTGATCTTACAATACAAAAAAGTCAGGAGGAAAAAAAATTAGAACAAGACAATTAAAATTAGTATTCCAGGCTTGACCTCAGTTCAACTCTGTTACTGGGCTATTATGCACTGTGGAGTTGTTTTCTCAGGAGCTGCATGTGGTTTTATGGATGCATGGTGTGCACGGCGTTCGTTCATCACCGGCCCACTCCGTCCTTTGCAGGGTCTTCCTCTGGTGGTCTCTCATTTTCCTGCTACGTTACTCCAGACACTTTGGATGTGAGCAGAGAGACAAAGCCAGCAGTCTTTCAGGATCATGGATGAACTCAAAGAATTTAAGTTTTAAATAATTCCTAACAAGCTGGAAGAATCCAGGAAGGTTTTATTGTGGGATTGGTTTTTAACTTCCTGTTTACAAATTAAGAGGCTGTACATGCATAAGCACACAGACACCTTCCTTCACCTACCTTCTGTAAGTCTCTGTCTTAACCCAAAACATGCAGTAATTAAGTTGCCAGACACTAGTGGAATGTCATTTTTGTGGTCGGGAGAGAGAGTAGAAACTCCTCTTTGTGCGGAATTTCAGTGCATTAAAATAATCAACAAATGCAGAATAATTGAAACAACTCTGAGCAATGCTAAATTCCAAAGTAAGTACAAGAGGAAAGAAGCTGTAGTGGTGCAATGCTTGTGAAGTATGAGTTGGGAAAGATAATTACATTGCAGGGTAAGAGTTCATATTTTCATCAGAAAGACAGTGAAAAACATAACATAGGTTATTACCGTGCTTCTCTGGGAAATTATGTGAATTTTTTTAGTAATGATGTAAATCTATTTGTTTTACTTAGGCTCCTCAAACTGTTTAAAGGACACTCACTTTCCTAAACATCATTTGATTTGTAAGAAATACAAGATTATATGGGTTTGGAATACTGTCTGCAGAATACAATGATTAATTCTGATTGTTCTATTCTAGTGAAACTTTCTGTTCCTTTAAATCAGAATTGGAGAATACATCCATCATCTGTTCTATATTAGAGAGAACTATCTGCCCCATCTTGGTTATTTTCTCCTGTGTATACTCTTACAAGAGAAGTACTTGAAAACCAAAAGGAAAGGACAAAAGATACAGATTTCCTAGCATTGTTTCTTACTCATATTAAGGTCTTGTGCTTATGTATTATAGATTCGGTGCTTAATTTAGGTACAAACCCTGATGAGTGCAGGTAATTAAATTAGATTATATCCTTCCGTGTTCCATTTGTATATGATTCCATGATTTATATCCTTGCCATTGAAGCTGATAGTAAAATGCCAATTGATTTTAGCAGAATTAAATTCTGTTAGGATCTAGTAGTCAACAGAAATTTCTAAGAGAGATAGAATTCTTGTTAAAGTGTTCTAATTGCATCTTGTATCTGTCTCCTTTTTCAGTTGTGCAATGTACAATGACTGAGTTAATATTTAAAAGGAAATTATTCAGAACCTTTTTAAAGGACTGTTTTAGCTCTGTGTCACAGATAGATTCTTACTGCACTGTTTATTTATACAAACCTTTAAAAGCTTTGATTTGAATTACAGACTGGTAAGCATTAGAGTGATAGCAAATATTTCATTACACTGTCATCTCCTAAAGCACACTTTCTTATAATAAAGTATTTTAAAATTTTAGTACGTGCAGTTGAGATTTTCACAAGCATCAGAAGCAAGTTAGGAGTGTGTAAGTAGATTGTCATTTTCAGGGATTGTCTTCTTTGTTGGCATCCTAAGTTAAATAATATCTTAAAATTTATTGGCAGCTTAAATGCCCTAGAAGACCAGAGGTAGATTGCAGTGTCTTTTTTTGTGCAAGCACAAAATGTAGTTCTTTACAAACACACACTTCATCTGCAGTGATAGCCAGCTAATTTCAGTTCCTTAGGTTTTGTATTCCAGGATATCGTCATGTGATTTAGCAAAGCAAAAAAAGTAATATACTGACCCAGTGGTGTATTACAAAATGTCATTTATTACCTTCTCACAGAAGAAAAATAATTTCTGATGGAAATACTGAATTCTGTCTTTACACTTGAACTTTGCTGAAGTAAGCTGTGAGGTGAAACACTTGCAGCTCTGGGCGTTGACTAAGAATCTAAGGTTTTCTTCATAACAGTACCAGGCTCTTTGTTTGGCACCATCCCTAACTCACTGCACTCTGACAATCCAGCCCTCCATATTATGTGGTAACTCAGTGATGCAAACTGAAATTTTTGTTGCATGAGGTTTGAGCAGTTGCAGTCAATCCTCTGTGCTGATACCATCAAGCTAAAATCCAGATCTCAAGATACATAAGGCATTAACCCAGCATGACCTTCAGACATTGCCAAAGCATAAGTAGCCAGGGGAATTCCCAGGAAACTCCAAGAGCAGTTATGGACATGCCTGTGTGGTGAGTTTGTGGACATGTCTGTAGGTTATTAGACACTCTGAGCACTGATCCCAAGGGATTAGTTTTTCAGCGGGAGCATCGTGATGAAAAGAAATAGTTGTATTTTCTAAAGACAAGGACAGATTATATGGTTTATAAGTCTGTCATCTCTTAGGACACGAGAAAGAACTACCTTCTCCTTATCCTTGTATTAGTCATTGCCCCTCTGTAATGGCCTAGCATCGTTTTGTAATGTTATTGTGGCCCAGATTCTTCCTTTCAGCTTCTAGTGGTCTTCATAATTTGTCCTATGCTTACTGGCTCTCAGTTTTTCTTTGCTGTTCCAGTATCTCACAGCTGTATCTGTTCCTACAAATAATTTTCTCCTGTTCTGTCTGGATTGGCAATGTAATGCTAATGTGTTAAATCATGTAGCTCAGATCACCTGTGCAGCAAATACAAGCATTTGGGATTCAAACATTGCACCATGTAAACAGAGGGTCTCAGGGAGGATATTTTATGTAAGATTGCTTGTTTTCTTAAATGTTCGGCCTTTTGAACTCTGTGTGCAAAAATATGTGAAGATAATGGCATTTGGTTGCAACATTGAACTATTCTTTGTGTTGATAGCTTGCCTGCCTGACCTCCAGACTGCTCGCTCCAGCACCAGGCTTCTGCACAAGGGTTGCCTTCTGTTTACATGCTCATGTAAACCTTTTTTCCACAGGGAGTCAGCTTGAGAGTGCAAAGGTTGCCAGGGCAGTTGGTTCCCCCTTACTGCTCTAACCTGGCATCTCCCAGCTTTGCGTGCTCGACTCCAGCCAGGTGTTAATGAACGTGCAAGGACATGCAGTCAGCCCTAGGCTGATAAAACTCTTTTGTGGAGTTCATTAAACAAAGTCTATATCCATCCATCCATGGAAGTCCAGAAAGCTGAGAGGCAGCAGCAGCATAACTTGAGTTACATCACAGCTGGGGCTGTGATGGGAAGGAGGAGAGACTTCCTGGAATACTGAAACAGTCGAAGCTAGGATATACAGTCTGCACAATTGGAAGTCCTAGAGAATCCTGTGTACAGGAGCCAGACTGTTGCTGCAGTGGCCAGGTTCTGCAGTGAAATGGTAGTGACGGAGGTGAGAGAGATGGTAGCCTCTGGAAAGCGTGTTTTTGCCTTCCAGGATGTTGTGCTTCAGAGGACAACTGCACTAAACATCTGTCACCTTTACAACAGATATGAAGGTACCTACCTGAGGAAAAATCAGTAACAGGAAAAGGGTTAGTGCTTGGCCGTAACTGGTACTGGTACCAGCAAAACAGTGTCTCTCTTTCCTTCAGCTGGAAGCAGAAATTAATTCCTGTGGGCAGTTCACTAAATCTGGGAGCTGTCTTCAGTAATGAAAAGGCTATTTTAGTAGAGTTTTCAGTAACTTCTTAATAGGAAGTAAAATACTAATGATAGACGAAGCACTGATGTCTTTGGTTTATCTCATTGTAGTGTGCTTAATGGGGGAGTACAGTGTAAGCTTTTTCTTCTAAGCTGGTATTCTATGAGATTGGAACCATGATCAGTGTATTCAATTCCATTGCACTTGAGAACACCATAAAACTTCATTTGGAAAGGAACAGGACTCAGCTTGCCAGATCATTGCTACCTCTGCCTCTTGTAATTTCAGATGGTGGAACCAGTGCCACATAACTGTTGCTCTGTGGTTTGTATTTCCAAACACCAGATGATCCAAGAGGGGCAGGAAGGGTCTCTTTGGTTTTTTTTCAAATTTATCTAATTATGGCTTTTCTTATATACCTCCTTTTTGTAGTGCTGAAATAGATTAAACAGTCCAGATGAAAAATGCAGCTTTTTTTTGGTTGCATCTCAGTATGTTTGTACTGCAGCTTGGCTAAAGCTCATTGAATTATTTCCAATAGCCCAAAGACTGTTTAAAAACTGCTGTCCATGTGTTTCTTTTCATCATTGTTTGAATGGCCTTTTTTTCAATTCCATGAACCTTGTTAACTTCTGACATTTCATTAAACTGTTAGAGGAAGTTGAGATTAGTCAGGTCATTTCAAATCAACACAGCAAAGTCATTCAGCTGCAATACAAGGGGAGGAGAAATGCCTACACATTGGAGTACCAGGCTAGATACCAAGTGCCAAACCAAAGAGAGGCATTGTCCCCACTGCCCATCTGGCTTCTTCTCTTAGAGCAAAAGGAGGTAATTTATGAAATTACCACAGGGCATTCAAATTACAGGCCAGTCATGGGAAGAGAGGGAAGGCTGTTTGCTGTTTTTTTATTTATCTCTTCAGTGAATAGCTACATTTTTTTCTATAATAAGAGCCCAAGTTAGCGTAAGCAAACTCATGTACATCCCTTCACCTTACAGCCTAAGAGTTCGAGGGGTCTGGCTGGTACAGTGGCAGAGACAGTGAAGGTGATTTCCAGTAACACTTTGTGCTGGCTTTGTGTGTTTAGAATTTGGAAGAGCTCATGGTTACTCTGCATTTCTTCTATAGAAGTGCAACACTCTTTACTAAGAGAAGGCTGAATCTCACGTACCCTGTCTGCCATCCTTGGGCTTGAGGGGGAGGATTTGCATAACTAAAGTCCTCTGTTATGGAAATATAGCTGCTATGTAGGGTACAGCCAGATTCACAACAATGGGCAAATGATCATATCCTGCCTCTGTGAAACTTGCCATGAGCAGATTACTCTTGACTGTGGTGTTCCTGAGACTAGATTTACTAAGCCTTTGAAATAATTTCAGTGTTTCTTTATGATGCCACCAGCTCCCTATTTTTACAGGGTTGTCTCAGGTTCAAGTGTCATCTTGTCTGTCCTCTCAATACACTGTATACCAAAGGAGTGCAAAGTTAGGGGTAGACTCTATAGCCAAAATTCCAACTAATTGTGATTTCTTCTCTGGATGATTAGTTGTGGTATCAAAGATGTAACTAAATTTGCTATTCTTAATGCAATGGCAGGAGGGTGTTGCTTTTTTTTAAATGGGCTTATCTAGCCTAAAACAATCTTGGTCTATGAAAATAATATGAGTTGCAACTGCATGTACTGTTCCTGCTTCTACTCCAACAGAAGAAACTGAGTTTAGTTAAAGAACAACAAAAAGGGACAGTTTTTGCTCTCTGAGTGCACTTGTTTATACTACTTTCTGCAGGCAGCCAGCTACCCCATCATAGCAATTGCAATAAATGATGGGCTAGAGCTTCTCCAGAAATAAACTTTTACCTAAAGGTGCACAATTTTTCATTCCTTTCCTGTCTGTTTTCGTAGGTAACTCATGCCCCAGTGAACCCCTTTCAGACAGGTTTATTCACCTGATTTGCACCTTGGTAATAAATTGCCATTTAGTGGCATCAAAGGAGAATGTATGTGACCACAGGCTCCCGCACCTTCCCTGGGAGCTTAGGAGACTTCGTTCCACATTTCCATTTCATTCCACAATCCCCATCTGCACTGGAATGTGTATACTTACCTCTGAGGACAAACTGCAAGTAAACTTCAACCATTGAGTAAACTTGTGAAAAACCTGGCTTCTGTGGTTTTATTGTGAGGGCACCATGTCGTTTTCTTTAACACATGACTGAGTCTTTTACCTTCATCCCATGTGTTTATACAGGGAAAATCAGGCCATTGGACAGCAGAATGTTTAAACATTGCATATGCTTCCCTGTGCACCCTGACTATAGCAGATCTCTTAAAAATTAATATGATAAAATTATGTTTTCTGTTGAGTCGGGGATAGAAACACATCAACCTCACTTTATCCAGTGAGTGAAGTGTCTGGAAAAAAATCACATGGCAAGATCCATACGAAAGACAACTACAAAAAGAGAAGCTTTAAAAGTCATCAAAATGCACATAAACAAAGTTTTCTGGCAAGGGCAACCTAGACCTCTGGCTTACTTGGGATGCTTGCCATCAACAGGAATCTTTCATTTTGCTTTTAGTGGGGACTGATTCAGCCCTTGGAGAAGTTGCTTTTGAAAAGATTTTGGCAATTAAGGGAAGATTCCATCAGAAACAGCAGGACTCCTCTTTCCACGCAAGGAGCTGGGTATACTTCAGCAGCTGTAATTCAGATGCAGTTGGACCTGCCTCACAGTTTGCATGCTGTATTCATGAGTGTGAAATAACAAATTTACTTTTTTAAAAACTCACTGAAATGGTGAGCACCAAAGTAAGAACATAAGTGGGAAAGGCAATTTGTTTTTTGGTTTGTTTTTTTTTTTGTACGGGGGGTAGAGGTGCTGTTTGGGTTGGTTTTTCATGTGGTGATAACTCATACAGGAGTACACCTGTGAAGTACCCTCAGGTGGCTATGTCATTCCAGGGTGGATCTTGCTTTTTTTTTTTTTTTTGACTCCTTGGGCAAAAAATTACTCACACTTTGGGATCCATGTGTAGTTGCATTGTGGGCCCCTGTGTACTTGTTCTTTGCATGTTAGTTATTTGTCAGTAGCATTTCTCTGTGGGGTATTTTATAGCACTTGAACCACATGGAAAGTATGCACCAAGCTTAACTGCTAAATTTGGTGTTGTGCGTAGATGTTGTCATGTATTTCTGGGGAAGAAAAAACCCACTAAGGGCACTCTGTCCTCTTCAAAAACACTTGTAAGGAATGGTCACAGAGCTTTAAAAGATCTTCCCTCTTCTAAGTGCTGTGTGAATTTCCCTGCAAGTCACTGCCTTCATTACTGACTAGAGCCACAAACCTCAAGCCAACAGACGGCTGGAGAGGAGCTGTGAATTTTTTGACCACATTTGTTTTAAAATGTTTAGCCAAAATATATATGAAGTCACGGAAGACTCAGAACTCCATTTTCTGCCATTTCCTTCTCCGTCAGCCCCATCACTTGTTCATTGTATCACACTGCATTTTAGAGTAACTAGCCCGGTTTTGCTTAACCTCACTACCAGCTGTCCCCAGACTGGCACTCCTGGTGACAGTTCTTCAGCAGATGAATGGACAGTTATGTGGCCCATCAGGGCTCTCAGAGGAGCCACTGACCTGTGCAACACAGTAGAAGGAGTCTCTTCTGGGGATCTAAAGACATTCTAGTGCTGACCTGTTTTGGAGAGGGCACCACTGGGTATACCTGACACACAAATAACATGCACCCACCCACTGTTGCTTGAGCCCCTGAGGTACTCTTTGGTCATGAAGTTTGCCATGCTGGGCTGGGATCAGTTGCTTCCTGTGGTCACCTTGATATCCAGTCCACCAAGAGGGTGACTCTGTGGTGGCAGTCAGCTTGGCAGCCTGGCTCTCAGGCTGAGAAACATCCTGGTTCTTGCTCTAGGGATATTAAGCTCATGTTGTGTCCTGGCCTGAGCAAATGCAAGAGGTGCATTTCCCACTGCCAACAGAGGGGTGCATTTGCCACTGCCAGCAGAGGGTGGACTGGTATAACACAGGTACAGCCATGGCTGCTCCAGGCTGTATCCAGGTTCCGGACACTCACTGAGGGGGGTGCCTTCCAGCTGCCAAATACATAATCTCCGCTAAAATTGGTGTAACTGTGTGGACTGCTTTGCTGTTCTTACTTTGGGGACTTTCAAAGGGGATAAAACGCCTTACTGAGCACACCAATGCTGTAGTAGAAATAATAGAAAATTAATAGAAAGATAGCATGCTAGGAAGAGCTACCTCAGAACATGTGCAGTTCCACCCAAAAACCTAGATGTGCAAAGACAGAGAAAAACATTGTGTCAGTGTTTCCATCTTCACGAGAACATTAGTAAGATCCTCCCAAACTTCACTAAGCTCTCAATACCTACTCCTGTGGAGTGAGGTTAGAACTGTAAAGCTGTAAGTGAATGACATCAGCACAAGAGAGCTGAATTTCTTAAAAAACCTGCAAGCGGGGCAGTCAAACATGCAAACACATCACACACTGTGCTCATGTAGCTGATGCAAAAGCCTACCCAGTCTCTTAATGGCTCCACATTAGGCTATAAACCTTATGAGACGAACGGAGTGTGTTACTTAGAATGCTGTCGGCAATATGGTACGAAAAGTCATTCTCCTTAATAAATTATTTCTACAGCTTTAAAGGTTTGGGTCCTCAACAATATGTATTTTTATTTGCTAATATTAAATGAATCCCTCTTGGAAAAGATAGATTCTGTTGGCTGAAACTCCTTACAACTTTTAAGGCCAACATACCACTAAATAAACTGAAACAATCTGAACTTTGTCAACTTTTTATGCTGTGAAACAGTTATTATAGAAAAGGCATTTAGAAGTGTCTTTTTTTGCCTTCAAGAATTTTGGAGTAGTCCTTCATTTTCAGTTTCAAGATGACCAAATAGTTCCAGTAATTTCTGATCTCCCTGCCAGTTTATTATTAGTGCAACTGGCTACAAACCAGCTGACTGATGTCAGTCTCATAATAAAGAATGACAAAGCTGGACAAGGATCCCATGAGAAACCAAAGAAGGAGGATCAAACACAATTGTAAACCTGTGCAAAAAACTAAAAGGTCTCTGGCAAAAGTTTTACTGCTTTTTATAGCCGTATTTGTTCTACAACTTTTATTTCTTTTCCTTTCCCAGATATTTGCATGTTGCATTACTCTCTGTTTTGTTATTTGGCTGTTTGGATTTTTTTAATGTCATGTAATGGAGTACACAAATATTCTTATGTAATGTGAGTGCATAACTCTTTATTTAATATGACTCATGAATATATCCCACAAGACAGAGAATCCCTAATTATTTGCTGTGTTGTCAGCTGTGATCTTAGGTTTGTGTCTTGCAGTTGCTTAAATGAATTGTAGTTGCTAAGAAAAGGCAACTGCCTTTTCCAAGGCTGCAACAGCAATTTTTCCAGTTATTGTGTGCATCAGAGTATGGCTGCACACACCCAGAGATCTCCAGACATCAGTAAACCTTATGGATCCTGTTTCTGCAGAAACAGAAACTAAGCACTAATATGAAATCCCCCATGTCCTTCCTTTGTCTTTCAGAATCTCTATTCTCAAATTAGCCTGTCTGATTTTGCAACTAAATTTTTAAGAGTGGTGTTAGAGAAAAGTCATTGCAAAAAAAAATGAGCAATTGTAAGAAGTTACCGGGATCATTCAACACAGGACAAAACCAGATTATCATCTGGTTCTCTTGGACTTCTTAGCTCTAGGTTTAAAAAGACAACAGATTTAGGTTGCTCTTCACTACTGTGTCTAATTTTTACTGCCCTGTCATTCAGGATAGGTTCTTGGAGGGAGAGTTGTATCTCCAAGAGTAAGATCTGTGGAAACCATCATTGCTAGAAAATGAATTCTGATCTAGCCAGCTATAATGCTGTAAAAAAGGAAATACCGTAGGAAATGTAGGGAGTTGCCATAGTCAGAGCTGCAAGGACATGGCATATCACTCTTCTCATTATAGCCAAGAAAAGCTGTTATGTTTTCCATATTTACATCTGAAGTCCATTCAGGGATCAAACTGTCCTTACTGGAGCTGTCCCTGGGATCCAGCACAACATAGCCTGTGAATCAGTACATCTCCACAGAAGACATGTAGACTTCCACATGAAAAAAAAAGAGGGGAGCAGGAAGTGTTTTGAAGAAAATTTGGGTCTCAACAATTGCTTTTATCTCATCTTCTATTGACTGAACTGTATCTTTACTGTCATCTCTGCTACTCCTCTGGTGATAAAAAGTTTCCAGCCTTCAGGCAATATGAATATGTAAAGCATTCCACCAGATTCAAATACGATCTTGCCTCAGTGCAAATCTACAAAGGTGGTTTTCCAGCATACAATAGGCAACACCTAACCTTTGAAAAATTCAGTCTTTTTCGGGAGATATGTAATGTGCTCCGTGAGGAATTCAAACTTGACTCCTTCAAGCCAGACTATCAGTTCAAATAAATTGCCTTTAGGATAGAATTTTTTATTTCCAGATTTCCACATGGTATAAAATAGTGGCATTTACAGAGGGCAAAAGTATTACTAGGAAGGCACGTAAAGCCTCGTGATGTCATTTTTTCAAGAAGTCCACCAGTACATTAAAAGGAACGAGAAACAAAATGAGGCTTTTGCTATTCTTCCTCTATATTTTTTGATGGCATCTAAAGATTAGAGAAGACCCTGTTACTGCGTTCAGGTTTCTTACTTTTTGCATTTTCAACAGATCGGACCATGATCATTTAAGTCCAAGCTCAATGCTGTTAATTGTTCATTATGATTACCCTTTCCTCTAGTTCATTTACAAGCTGCAGTAAACGCCTGCATAGGTCAAGATTTCCCAAAGGCTGAAAGGCCTCTCTTCAGCAGTAAGACCCCGAACAGAAAAAAGAGAATAGAGAGAAATCACCATGGAGGGGGATTACCCTAGGGTTTGTGGAGCAGACAAGTTGTTTTGTTCCCTGGCATCACTGAATCCCTTCATATCAAGATGGTTAAGGCCAGTACTTGTCATTCTCTCCACTTAAACCTTCCTTCTCACCTCTCCACATGGTTTCCTGTGCTTCTTAAGAGCTTGTGAAACACACAGTGCAAGGAAGGTCCATGGGAAAGGACATGTAGCATTAAGACATAATACCGTTGCATTAGGTACTGAAACAAAGAGAAAATGTATAAAGTAATGCTCTCTTCAAACTTCCCATTCTGTTTCCCTAAGTTAGAGTCCATCTCCCCAGAGCTGAATGTTATCCAACTGAAAATTGTCATAGTCAGCTGGAAGGGCACAGAAATGTAGAAGGTAAGTGTCCATCTTCATACACGGTCACTATGTCAGAGATTAAGTGGACTCTGCCAGATGTAAGGCATCTGAGGACTCTGAGGACTACGAGGAATTGGGACATTTGTTTCACATCTGTTTGCAATGACAGAAGCACTGGCTGCACAGGGGTCACCTAACTGAATTGGGGCAGTGCTTCTACACTGACTCAGAGGGAAGTGTGCCAGCAGCACCGCTGAACGTGCATTACATGTAATACAGCAGGAAATTTGGACAGCAGCTTGTTATAAAACTGTTTTGGAAATGCATGAGTCACTATGTTTCTGGAATCTGAACATTTCTCAGCATGTTTTTGTGCTAGATATCCTGTCATGTCATTTGAGAAAGCCTGAAGGACCAAAGCTGAGTTTATCCAGGATCTTCATATTGGAATACTCTAATCCATTTCTGTCACCTTTCTTCCTGTTTCCAAAAAAATGGAATGCAATCCAGTATTTTCTTCCCCTGTGAAATATTATTTAAAACACTTTTGTAATTTGCACTGATTTCCTTCTAAATTAGAGCTACTCACTAAGCCTTTCACCTCTGCTCTTGCACTGAGTGACTTCTCTGATGCTTTCAGATGAAGCTCCCCCACCTCACTCCACACCACCATGTGTACAGTACTCCTTCACTGTTCTATTTCAAAATGTTTCTTGCAAGGCTAGACATCAACACTGATAAAATCACATATGAGCTGTGAATGCACTAAGCATGTCGGGAGATGTCTGCATTTCCTTTGCTTCCTTTCTCTTCTCCCTCAACAGTTGTTTCTGTCTCCAGAGCTGCACATCTGTCTCTGGAGCCTTCAGATCCAGACAGGACTCTGAACTGCACTGATGGCAGAAGGTTCCTCTCTCTAACCAATGTCATAATCTTGGCAACACCTTGGGGATTTTTTTACATTAAAATCTAGCTCCAAACTGAATTATCCATCTCCTATAAACCTATTAAAATATGTTTATTTAATCTGATAAATACAGGTATGCACACATATGCACACAGTCTTTCTCTCTTTCTCCACCTGCTCCCCTTGTCTTCCCCACCTCCCTCCTTCCCCTCCATTTAAATACAGTATACTCCAAATTATAAAAGTGCAAGAAAAATCAACATGGTTGTTCTCAAAGTAGACTGCAGACAAACCAGAAGGTTCCCATCTTGCAAACAATCACATGTGTTGTATTAGATTGAGCATTTGGACAAACAAGTCTCAGCAAAGTTGAGTAACACTTAGGAAGGCTCTCAGATGAAGACTGACAGCTCTGTGATGGTGTCAGTGCTGAGTCTTATTCACAAAGTCTTCAGTGCCTAACAGGCCTTTTAGATATCAGCACTTTGGTGTATTCACAGTGTCTTCGACCCAGCCCTGCAGTGTCTGCCGTCATCCCTGGGGTCATGAGAGTGCTCAGAGCCTACCTCACAGGTGAGAACAAGGGAGACGCAAAAAACTGGGTTTCTCCAGTCTTTGTCACTTGCTGATGTGGTTGAGCAGGAATAGCCAGAGCTGTCCCTTGCCTAACTGTCCCTGGAATTACAGCCAGGAAGCAGATGGGTTATATCCTGTGCACGTCCTGCCCACATCCAGCAGTAAAAGCACTCAGATGGGAGATTGGAGATTTGGGAAGCTGAGTTCCCCCTTCTTTTCCATAACATATGTGGAACAGACTTACAGCGAAAGCTGCGATCTCTCAGAGATCTTCCTAATCACCAGCCTTACAGAACCAGTTCTGTCAGTTGTCTTTAAATGTGACAAAGTCAAAGACAAAGTCTTTATCATATGGAGTTGATGCCTGATTTCTAAACAGGGCTGGGTTTTTTGTTTTTACTTCTTAATTTTATAAAACTGGTTAATACTTTTAAAACAAGGACAGTACAAATGACTTGCTAGACAAGCCATACCATGAACATACGTGGCAGATGTAATCTTAAAATTGCATTGCATGTCACTTTTTAACTGTTTAACATGTTTTATAGACCTGCCTTTATAAGCTCTAACTAGGCACCCGCCCACTTCTTCCTATAGCTTTCCTCTTACATGTTATTAAGCAGAGAAACACAGTGTAAAACACCACACAGAATTTGTATCGATTCATGGTTACAAAATTTTTTTAAGAGTACAGGTAACTGAGCAGTAAAAATCATGCTCAGTCCTGAGTACTTCTGCCAGCCTGCTGTGGCTGGTCCAATATAAGTTAATTTATCACAAGCTTCATGGACTCTTAAGCAAAATAGTGAATGACTGCAGCACATACCCTCTTCCAGCTGCTGAGTCTGGGATGGGATACTCCCCATTTGCCTATTTTTATCAAATGCAAGGTCTTTTTAAGTGTCTTAAATTGCTTTAGTCATACAAAGTATGCACAGTGTGTGTAGCCTGATAATAGATTATAATTTGTGAATTTAATAATTTTAATAGTAATAATAACAACAGTATTAGCATTAGAGACATGAGCAAGCTAAATCTGTGCCCTGAATCTATACCCATGACAGTAGTATCTGTGATATTTCTGTGACATTTCTGTGGCATTTATCTTCACAGTACCTACCTGTAGTACAGAAGCACTGTTTTCCCCACCTGAAAGAAGGTAAAGACACACGGTGTACAAATGGCTTACATTCCCATTCAAGCCCAAAATCCCTGAAAGCCCTCGCCACCTCTTTGTTAACTCACACCCTGATGCAATCCTGCAATCCCATGTGTGCACCAGGAAGGGGGACTCAACAACACTGCAATGCCTTTTGTGCCTGAAGATGAACCCGTCCTTCCCAGACATCACCACCACTTAACCATGGCACTGCACATTCCAAGTCCTCCCTCCTCTGACATGGCTAAAAAATTATGGACCTAGCTGGGGGAATGTAAGCAATTCAACCAGGGCTCTGCAGAAATCTAGCAACTGCCCTTACCTTAAAAACCGCACTGTTCTTGCTCACTTCTTACTAATACAATGCACAGTGACCAGCATTGTATCATCACTTGTCTTATACTGGGAGGGTGATAATTTGGGGGCATCATCACAAAAGCTTTCATCTTTTTTTCACAGCATCTGTACATATGAAATTCTTCTGTGTGTCTATGTTCCCTTCTGAAAGCTTTTGAAGGCTGGAAAGTTAAAATAACATAGATTGGGTTTAGTGCAGTGCACCACATATTGTTTCTATCATGTGAGAATTGCTTAACCATGATACACTTCAGCAGCACAATTTATTACAAACCTTGGAAATCATTTCAGGAGCCCAAGGACCTCACGGACCTTAGACCAAGTTTCAGCAAATTGCTCGGATGTGCGGCCACTAGGCAGATGTCTGGAAACATGTGTTCCTGCACATTTATCTGCTAATGCAAATGTTCCAATACAAGCATTAACATTCAGAAGCATTATGTGGATTTTAAACAATTCCTGGAAGAGTTGGGTCCCATAAAAGTTATTCTGACAGATATAATCCTTCTCCTCACCTTTGCCAAGTGCTTGCTCAGACTACAGGAGCCAGAGCGCATTGAGTGAGACTCCTGCTGGCTTCCACTGCTTCTGGTGCTCCAGACACTACAACATCCCTGCCCAGGGCTGACTTCACTCTTATTTTGTTATTATTCTAGTTGAGAAAGAAGCAGCAATGTGGAAGGGAAAGATATAACAGGAGATAAGAGGATATTTTTATGCTTTCATCTACTCAGATGACTCATTTAAGACAGGTTTATTCCTCTTCTCTTTTGGGATTAATGCCTCAAGGAGAACAGCAACAAAATTAAGGCTCTTTTTGCTGCTGTGGGAAATAATTCTTTCTCTCACCCTGTTCTGTGAGGTCTTTCAGGCAGTGGCTGTGAGTGTGTGCAGCACATAGCACAGTTGGCTCCAATCTTACTGGGGCCTCACAGTATTAGTGTAATAAAAGTAAATACCAAGTGGTCAGGGTTTAATTATAATCTGGACATTCTGTGCTTTGGCAGTAGATTAGAGGAGACATTGACTTGTGCTTTAAGGCACTGAATCTGCTGTTGGTGTAAGGGTGAATCCATCTAAAGAGACAAGACAGCAAAGTGAAATCCCACGTTTCCTGCTTAGGGTGTAGAATGCAAACTAAGAGGAAGCGTAAGGTTTCAGTAACTGAACACTCTGTATGGTGGCGCAGCTCCAGCTATGGCTTTTTGTGTTCAACTTGGATGACTATTTCAAGGAATCAAATACTATTTTATAGGAGATGGAGAAGGAAAAGCTTCTATTAGATAATGATTGTATTAGGACCCAAATTCTCACATAATACTTTGAGGAAGAATTCTAAATAATTAATGTTGCAATCATCTGTTGATCTATTCTCCTCCACTCTTACTTGTGTTTTGAGCAGGAACTGGCCCTGATCATGCTCCATGAAAAATAATTCTGATGTACAAGAAATAAACATGTTCTACAATTGGTACTAAAGCAGGTTTCCTTTTTACTTGATTCTTACAGTTCTAGGGTTCTGGTGACAATTTGTCTATAGTTATTTCACTTTCAAATCCCCCTCATAATTTATTTTTTTAGTTGCCATCACTTACGTGCTAGGCTATAGTAACTACATTATATCAGTAAGGGAAGTATGTCCAAGCTTTAATTTTATCCAATATAATTTCTTAAGAAAACAACTAAATGCTATAAAATTGTGAATAAATTTCTTCAGATCTAGACACTAGGAAAGAAAATCACAAGTGGAGATGAAACCAAAGCAGCGTTGATAACTGTTACAGCATAGCACTGTGACTAATAGTGTTGCACAAGGTCTGCTACAGACAAATTTCCACAGTCATTCTGGTTATTTTGGCTTGGCTTTAGCTTCAGAGTGAATTGTGGATGAATATTACTTAGGAGTATTGCAATGGCTCAATCCACTGTGTAAGGAAGTGTATATGATAAGAGACCACTGCTGATCTGAAAACTTTCCAAATAAATGAAGACGTGTGGCACTGAAGGACAGCAGTCAGGTGGTTCATCCTCCTAGCAGCATCACAAGCATTAGGCCAGGAAAAATACCTAGATCTACCTCTTTTTGGGTCTCTCTGCTGCTGTCCGCTTCCATACTGTACTTCTAGCAGTACTTCTACTCGTAATCCAGACCATCCTCATGTGCTACAGGACTGGGAACTGCTGCCTGGCAATGGTTTCCATGCAGGTTGCTGCCTGGTTAAAGCACAGAGTGTCAGGTCAGGAGTGGGACTGCTGCTGCCAAGCAGGGAGAAGCAGCAGGAACAGACACCTTACCTGCTGCAATATGAATGCACAGCTTTGATCAGCCAGTGAAGCACACCTGGGCAAAGTTGCAAGGACACATATTTTCCTTCAAGCTTATCTTCTTCCATCTGTTGAAATGGATATACGGGTATCCAAACATGCACAGAACCAGGCGCAGGAGGCTGAGTTACCACTTCAGGTGTGTGATGGGTCAAAACTGGATGCCTTTAAAAAATCATGGGCAAATTCTTCACTGTGCAACTGGTTACCCTGTTGAAGTTCATCTCTTGAGATGTATGGCTGCTGCCAAAGTTACCTCTGTTTTGCTAGCTGTTTTGACAGGAAAGCATGATCAAGAAGAGAAGAAAAGGGAAATCAGAAGCCAGAGGACACAAATTCTGCAGCCTCTAAATCACTCCAACTTGCAATAATCATAAGACCTTTTTAATAAAAGTTTCACTCAGACATTAACATTCTGTGAGTGCCCTTGAGACATTCTTTCTTTCAGAGTCTCTTACTGCTTCAGAGCAATATTTGTAATTGAAACAAATAATGAAATCCAATAAAGAGCAAACAGGGAGTTTCTTAGCCCTGAGGCCAACTGGTAGAGCATAGCTGATGGCCACAAAACTGCTTTTTCTTCCTATCAAAATAGCACGGCTGCATGCAAAATTGCCATGGGGAATGCTCCCCAGACTGTGATAGTTCTGAAGAACACAATTTGTGAGCTAACATGTAAACAGACCCATCATGTGCCAGTACCTGTTCAGTGTGTGTTGGCCCCTCTTAATTAACTTGTGTAGACATAGCCTGAAGTGTTTTTTCTAGAATATGCTATATGATCCTCTGAAGCTGTATGATACACACCATTAAATATAAACAATACTATATACTTGGGGTTTAATGCATTTTTGTTCATTACATGGGCATGAATATTAAATTTGTTGTTATGCTGTCTGTTGAACTCTGCTTGATTCTTTATTTCTGTGGCTAATCTTTATAAAGAACCTGTCTTTTCTACTAAAACAGATCTCTTGTGGGAATGCTCTACAACTTTGACCTAAAATTAGGAGAGCAGAACCCTTCACGTATCTGAACTTGCCCATAGGTGACAGTCTCAAGTCAGCCTGACAGCAGGACCTTCTGGGGAATAGTTCAAGAGAGACGTGGGGATGAAGTACCCAAACAAGTGTCATCTGTATTTAAAGGAAAAAAATTAAAAGAGAGAAGACAGGAAACTCCTCATGCTTTATTTATTAGAAATATAAGTGTTCTTTATTGCTCACGGCTCCCTTATCAGAAACAAAATAAACATGGGACGTAGGAGCAAAAGAAAGAAAACAAATAAATGGCCAGACCAAACAAAAGAAGAGATATGAGGCTAAGATATTTTGGTGGAATCTAGATTCTGTTTCCTGAAACTTTCTGTGCAAGGGGTTTCAGCTGACTTAAGAGGTTCAGGTCTCTACTATCCTACAGCAGAGTATGCAATTTTGTTAGAGGCAAATCCTGTGTCCTGAAAGATAAATTCAAGATTTTCTCGTTGTCCTCCTTACTCCATGAGTGGGGTTTTGGCAGATAAATTCAAAATAGCCACACAAAAGTGTT
Organism: Rhagologus leucostigma; assembly: GCA_013397725.1. Lineage (NCBI taxonomy): Eukaryota > Metazoa > Chordata > Aves > Passeriformes > Rhagologus > Rhagologus leucostigma. The sequence continues at coordinate 351,023 of VZTD01001881.1, forward strand.
GCAGAGTCTGAAACTGATGGAACATTACAAACATGTCTGAACTTTTTAACCTCTGCTATTACTAATATATTTTGCAGTGTTACGTGCACACAGACTGGTTTTGAACATATGAAGACCTGACTCAGATCAAGTCCATCCAGCCAAAAACTGTGCAGCAGTGCCCAGGAGCAGATGTTGAGGGGGAGTTTAAGAAACAGGCCCTGTGGAATTACTGTTTCCCAGCAGTTCTTCCTAAACTTGGGAAATCAGAAGTAGCGATGTTTCTGAAACTACCAGGATCCACTGTTTAACAGTGGACCTATCCTCTGTGAATTCACCTAGAGCCTTTTTGCACCTTTGTAATTGTGTGCCCCACAGCATCCTGAGGCAAAACATTACACAATGTAAATGTAAAAACGTCCTGTTGTCTGCCACGTTATAGAAGTTCTCTGTGGTGCTTAGCTGATACAAAGTACTGAATGCTTGTTACACATTTAATGTTCTCCACATATTTCATTATTTTCTAGATCTGTACTTTATAAAGACTTTTCCTATCCCATCATTCCCCTTAAATGTTGAAATACCATGCTCTGTTTGTGCTATACTGAAGCTGTTGTATACAAGTTCTAAAAGTGCTTTCTTTTCTGCTTTACTTTGTTCTTTGTCTGCTTCTACTTACCCATTTTGATGTGGGATTGCTGGCATTCAGGAATGTGTCACAATGAGATTTGTCAGATTGCTCTCTTTCCTAATAGCATTCCCAGCGCTATGGTTGGAGTGGTGCTCTCTCTCTGAGCACCCAGAGGATGGCTTCCCAGAACTATCCACAGTGACCCTCTCATCCCTTTCCTGAGTGGTAACAGCTCATTCAGAGTTATTGACTCCCACCCCAGAACAAGCTACAGAGAAACAAGCCTGGGAAAGTCCTGTCGTTTACTAAAGCTGCTGATCTGTATGAATGTTAATTGTAGTGAAGAGTCCTGTTGGGTCAGTACTAATTAATTATCACACAAGTACCACTTGAGACTGACGAGAAACTTCCTGAGAGTTTAATTCTTGTATACATGAAACTTTTAAGAAGAGTGGTCAAAACACTGAAGGTTGCAATTTGTAGAAGAAACAGAAGACAACAGACATTACCAGGGCTTTAACTTGGTCTTGGTGTTTGCTGCTGCTCACTGCTCTCCCTTAAACAAACAAGAAGATACCATTATAAAAACAAACCAACCAACCAACTAGATAACCATACTAAACAAGAGAATGGGTGAGAGGGGAAGATATTTTGGAGAGTTGAAATTCTAGACAGTAATATTAAGACTAACTTAACATGTAAATCTCATTAAGGGATATGAGGCAATATAATTCATGAGCTTTGCTCATGTTCAAGTTTGCTGCCTTCATTTTTACTTGTGTCCAAAAATGTTCTTCACCATAGACCCTTTTAAGCATATAAGTGGCTCTGACTTGATCTCACTGGGTCGCTATGATGGCTAAGAGTAGTGGCAGTAGTTAGCACTTTGCTGTGAGGGACAGCTACCAAGCAAAGCCTACGCAGCAAAAATGCCATGAAGTTGAGAGATACTACAAAGCTCTCACAGTATCAGGAGAAAATGAAACTTAGAGGCTCTGATATTTGTGTCGTATAGTTAAAAATCCCGAACCTCCCAGCTAGTGCTGAGTGTGATTTCTATTTGTGTTTATAATCAACCAACATCCATTCCCTCTGGAACATGCTGTTCCAGATGCTCTCTAATCAAGCACAAGTTTACTCTTTCTGCCACCCTGGGCTTCGTTGGTACTGCAGATATTCTTTTATTTGTTAAAAGTACTTAAGTATGCAGGCTTTGGGTTTTTTACACTCTCTTCAGTTTACACCAAAACATCCTTTTTGTATGAAATAACAACATATCTGGAGATACCAGTACTTATGCTAACACAGCCCTCGTGTGAATGTAGGGTTTTGCTAATCTGAGTAGTACTTCAGGCTAGAAGTGCTTGGGTTGGCATGCTTCCGTGGTTAATACCTGCCTGCATGAGAAGGCCCAGGAAAGCCTTCTGAGAGCCTAGAACTGTGCACTGCTACCCAAACCCCCAAACTGCTCAGCTGGGGTTTTCCAAGGCACAGGAAGCTGAGTGGTGGGAATAGGGTTGCAACAGTAAGGCTCATATCCCTTGTGCAATGGAAAATTTGGAGAGGAACCAGTGACCGGTTTCTTTCCTGAATTCTTTCCTGAAGATTGCAGAGATGCCTCTTCCCTCAGGCAAGCTACATCTCAAGGGTGAACCAGAGATGTAGAAACTGCAGGACAATAAAGCATGATTAATTTCTGTCAGTGAATGCTGTGCTGCGACCCAATTTCCAGGTGTTTTTAAGTGTAATCACTATCTTGCTTACATTCTTCTGGGAAGAAATCCATTTAAATTAGTGCAATCTCTCAGGTCTCTAATTTACTGCATAGGGGTGTGGATCGGGGGGGCTGTTTGCAGTTTACCCTGAACAAGATTAGCCTGATGCTTTGGGGTTGAAGAAAGCAATTATGGCAATTGTGCGTGAAATGTTTGCATTGCTTGTCCTCTGTTTTTTCTAACCATCTTGCAGTTTTGGGGATGTTATCTGCTCCTGATTTAAGACCTTCTGAACAATTCCCTGCTTTGTGAGGAGCAGAGCAGATTGCACATTTTTCTTTCAGCAGCAGTTCTCACGAAGATAAGCCCAGTTCTCCGCATTGCCAGGTTGTGCTCCAATTTGTTCCATGACTTCATGCATTTTAAGACAACAGGAATTTCTACCTTCATGAAACCATCCCAGAATACTTGCACAGGAAGGTGTGCTCTGTAATTTACACTGCGCTTACAGAAATCAGGGGTAATTTTAATCTCTAGAACTGTCCATTTTGACGTGTAGCTGGGATGATGCTTAGGCATTGAGATAAAATCGGGATCTCCTGTATAGGCTGCTATGTAGAGCTTCCTTATATATTCTATATGGAACTACTTTGTGTGCCTTTTTAGGCAGCACAGTTGAAGATACAGCATATTTAGTGAGGTACTTCGACCTCAAGAACTTGTCTCTCTTCTTGATCCCTCAAACCTGTAATTCAGCCATTAGGATACTGTACAAAGTGAAGCTGTGTTCAGAATTAGGGAGTGGAATACATGAGAAATGGCTGAAAAGCTTATGCCTGGTCCTTTGGTTGTAGAAAGTGTCACTCATCCCATCTGCAATTGCCTTGAACAAAACACAGATGTGCTCTGTAGCAGGAGCTACAAGTATGTGCCCAACACTGGTGAATAAAATTGTCTGGTTTGTTGTTAATGGTGCTAAAATAAAACTGTGGTTATGCAGAAAACATTTTCTTGGTGTTGGTGTCTTCTTTCCAAATAAGAACTTTTAACAAGGAAAAATACTGCTTTGGGTTGGGTTGGGCTGAAACTCTGCTTCCAGCTGTTTTGTAATTTTTTTTGCAATTTTCCAGCACTCTTCCAGCCCCTCTACTCAGTCCTGGTGAGGCCACATCTGGAGTAGCGTGTCCAGTTCTAAGCTGCCCAGCACAACAGAGACATGGATCTCCTGGAACAGGTCCAACAGAGGGCAGCAAAGGTGATTAGGGAACTGAAGCATCATTCTTACGAGGAAAGACTGAGAGATTTGGGCCTGTTCAGCCTTGAGAAGAGGGAGACAACCGAGAGGGGAACTCGTCAGTGTCTATAAATATCTAAAAGGGGTGGGTGCCGAGAGGAAGGAGCCAGGTCATCCTTGGTGCTTGGGCAGGGAGGTTGGACCAGATAACCCACTGTGGTCTCTTCCAGCCTGGAGGATTCTGTCATTCCAGAGGTGGAAACAGCTTTTTCCTTGTGTAGTAGTAGTAGTAGTAGTAGTAATATTATTATTATTATTATTATTATTATTATTAATAATAATAATAATAATAATAATAATAATATTACTACTACTACTACTACTACTACACAAGGAAAAAGCTGTTTCCACCTCTGGAATGACAGAATCCTCCAGGCTGGAAGAGACCACAGTGGGTTATCTGGTCCAACCTCCCTGCCCAAGCACCAAGGA
>VZTD01001881.1:355391-496533 GCA_013397725.1 Rhagologus leucostigma
CCCCGCCGCGCCGGCACCGCCCGCAGCCCCCGCCGCAGCCCCCGCCGCGCCTGCCGCCCCTCGCCCGCTCCCCTACCTCCCTCCCCGCGCCCTCACGGGGGGATGTGGTCGCTGCCGCGGGCCGGGAGGGGAAGGCAAAGCACCGGGGGGAGGGAGCTGCTGCAGCTTATCCACTGACATCTGGGACTCCCTCTTCTCTCTGATGTCCTTACTCTTCCTTCCCTAACCTCCTCTGTCGGATGAAAACCGCTTGTGACAAAAGCCAGTGCTGGAGAGATAGATGTCTGGTAGATACCTGCAGCCTGGAATGTGTTTGTTATCCCGGGTGGGTCGGGAAGCTGTCCTGGAAGGGGCCGTCATCACGGAAACACGGCTCATGCATCCAGGGTCCTGCAGAGGCACGATGGTGCTCGGCAGCAGAGCAGGGATTCGCTGTAAGGCTGGGTTGAGTGCGGTCTCGGTGGCACTGAACTACCGCTGTAGCTGGAGGCTGGGGCGTTCGTTAGAGCGCGGTGTCTGCGCGCTCGTGTCCGTGTGCAGCAGCGAGAGACGGGTGTCAGGGCAGGAGCGATGCCTCGGTGATGGCCATGGGTTGAACCGACACAGCTACAGCACACTGCCACAGCGCTGCAATACTTATCTTGGCCAGGCCAAATATCAGCGCATTCCCAGTGTTACTTTCTTCTGTTTCAGTCTCTACTGAAACTGCTTCATGTCCTGCCAACTTGCATTAACTCCCTCCTTTTATTTAATGATACAGTGTAAAGAGCAATGATGTCAGTTATCGATCAGAGAAGTGGTAGCTCTTGGTACTGAGAGCCTGGGAAGTGTCTTTCCTCTCTGGAGATGTACTTCTTGGTCAGTCTTAGGAAATGCTAATTTTAGGTGTTTGCTCGTTAAACAAATAATGTCAGTACTTCAGTAATCTAAGTACTTTCTTGTCGTGTTCAGGCGTAGCTCGTGAATTCCTGCTCGGCTGAAGATGTTTGTAGCATCAGTATAAACATAATGAACAACGTTTTTCTCTTGCTGGATGCTTCGAATAGCAATGGTACCTGTACCTAAATGCCATTAAAAAGCAAAATTACAATGAATGATGCATTGCTCTGAGGTAATGTTGTAGGAGAGATAGCTTTTGCAAAATGATAGTGGATACATGTAATCCACTGGGAGCCATCTTTATTCAGATCAGGAGTTTTATCGAGCTGTGCTATTGTGAGGCTTAAACTTTCATGCTGTCTTTATGGTGAGTGAAGCAGTTTTGTCTGTCCGTATAATTGTCATTACAAAATCTTTATAATTAGACAAAAAATTTGCACTATGCATATGGTTTGATCTGTATGAAGCATATGAGCATATTGTAGTAAGCTTGAGTAATCAAGGAAAGCAAAATATATTGAAAGTAAGACTGCAGAAGCATATAACTTGAGGGCCATCCACCTGAAAGGATGAGGGTTTCCCCCTACTGTTGCCCCAAGTCATTACCTGGGAAGGTAGGTTCTTGACCTTGCTCTGCAGGGTAGTATCAGTTTACACATCTTTCTCTTCTCTCCCGCCCACCCTGTGTAGCATTTGGATCACAGAGGCACTTATCTGGTGCCTCAGTGTGCTGGAGGGTTGCCAGACTTTTTGTTTTCCCTTGGGCTTGTTTACTTCCTACTAGTAGTCTAAAAAATGCGGGCAGTGCATAGTATGAACTGCCCTGACACTTGCAGCTTTAAACGCATTAGGTTACAGGTTTCAGTGAAACTCTAGCTGAGACAAAAAGATACATATTTGCAGAATGGGGAAGATTCTCGTCCTCTTCTGCTTGACTCTCATGTGGCTGAGACAGGTCCTTAGAAGAACCCAGGTCTTTCCTGTGTCTAATGGGCTGTTTAATTTTTTTTACTGTAGAAACAGTAGTCCCTGTTGATTGTGGACTTTAACTCTCACTTTTCCCCTGCCCTTCCCCCTGTCCATGCACTTTGGTATCTGCTCAAATGACAGACGTAACTGCCCAGATAAAGTGACTTTCCAGGATGGATAAATGATACCTAGTATCTCCACTACAAAGACCACGAAGCCTCCAACAGAACCGAAGGTTTACAAACGATGAAGACTGGTTTCAGTTGAGGACTGAACTCTCAATTTTGTGGTAGCCCATGCTACCACAAAAAGGGGTACCAGTAGCATACTCAGAATCCCCAGGGTAACTCTTGTCACTTGATACAGAGCTTTTCTTTTCTCTCCTCTTCTTCCTATTTATACCTTCCTCAAGGTAAGTGCAGATGGGGAAGAAAAATTAATTTCATTGTCTCAGTAATGCTGGTCTTGAAGGCCAAGTGATATCCAAGCATACCACTTGGAGTTCCAGTGATCTGACACACCCATGAACTCACTGCAGTGGAAGCAGGTGATTCTGACTGTGTGTCTGACTTAACTTGCTCCTTTTTTAGTCAAGCCATTTTTGTGCAGTTTCAACTTTCCCAACATAAGTTTTTCAAAAGGAAGGAAAGGGAAAAAAGAGCTATAGTGTGATTTTTTTTTTTTAACGTGTGATTTAGATGCGTTTATTAAAAGATGTGACATGCTTAAGATGGAGCTGAGGTAAGAGAATAAGAAAGACATCAAAGAAGAGCAGGTGGGGAGAGGGGAAGAAAGTAGGAGTTGGAACATCCTCATTAAATTATTAGACTGGTTTGGTTGTCTGAAACTTGAGTCTAAGTTTCTTTTAACTGTCCTTAAGAAAGATCTCTCCCTCATCTGCCTTTTTATGCACTGAAGGAGAGAGAATTCAGGGAAAGCAGTCTTTGGTGCCTGAGAAAATAACTGCTTCCCTCTTATCAGCATGATAATTCTCTCCTTATAAAAATAACACTGGTGTTTCAGCCTTAAACTAGCTTTATATTCTGTAATCTAAAAAAAGCAGAAGCTGCAGGTTTCTGCAGTATCTGTCCTCAAATAGTGTGAGGAGTCTGTATCTGCATTCTGTGTGTGCTGATCTGCAGTGCTGGGTGTGTGTGTGCTGCATGTCCGCATGCAGCTCTGCAGTGTTGCAGGCAGCACTTCCCTTACTCCCTGCGCTCCAGTGGACAGTGCTCAGCTGCTTCTGGCACTCAAAAGCATGAGTGGCCTGAACTGCAGGATTTCTTTCTCCCTCATATTTCTGTTGCTTGGGTTTTCTTGTCTTACTCCTGGGTTTTCTGATAGAGAGACGTTTTACATAGCATGGCAGACGTTTGCATTCTAGACAGTAGTATTTTCCACAGATAGATACTGAGGCTTGGTTCTTATAGTTTATTATACTTGCTAACTGTCATGCAAAAAAAACGTTTATTAGAATAGCTTAATTAGTTAGCTTGCAACTGATGTCTTTATTAGGCACTATATATATATATATTCTCTCCCACTCTTAAAGGTCTATTGTTTGATTGCAAATCAGGCTCCTTTTTATTACAGCAGGTAAACAGCACTTAAAGAACAAAGTTGGGAAATGTATGGCAATATTCCTGTAATCAGTGGAAGAACTGCTAAATACATTTATCTTTAGATCAGACTCTCATAAAGACAAAATCAGATTAAAGTAAGCTCTGCAGAGGTGGCTGGAGCTAAGGAAAACACTTCCTGTCACAACTCCGGGACGACTTTCATCTGGTCTGTACTTGTTGAAATTCATGCCTAACTTGAGTGCCGGTGTGCAGTACAGCACCACTGTATTTCTTTAGTCCCTTGCCTGACTCTGCAACTACTGACAAGCTGTTATAAGTAATTGGGGAGTGTACCTGTCAGTGTGTGATAGCTGGTGTAATGCAAGAATATGTCCAACCCAAGACTAGAAAAACTGAAGCCTTTTGAAAATTCAACCCTTTCTGTTCTGATTCACTTTTCTGCAATATGTTGGAAATAGTAAAGAATTACTTAGGTAAATTTAAAACTGCTGTGGAATGTGGTTATATTTGTGTAGGGATTTCATCTTTTTTCTTCCTCACCATGTCCTACCCTGTGACTGTGGGGACGGTGAGACTATGGCAGTCTTATTTATACATTATGATGACTTTTTTTTTTGGTCGTGAAACTTCTTTTAGTCCTTCCAAACAGAAGGACATGTGAACTGAACCCAGAAATCGTAAATGCTCACATCACTTTCAGCTTACTGTTTAAAGACTGCTGGAATGTTTTGTGATACAGGACAACATGCTAAACAGCAGATGCATGTGTATAGGACACAGTGAGAGTTTGCTTTTGCAGTGTGTGACCTGTGGGGGTTAAATGGCTGGACCACCCTGCACATCCTGCGCAGTGTGTTTTCTTTCAGTGCTGTTCGTCTCTCTTGGGACTGTTTACTCTTGCCGTCACTGAAGGCTGCAGTCTCAGTGACAATTAAGGTATTGCTGTTCAGTCAAGGAAGGATCCTTCTATGTGGGTTAGCACTTCCTGATTGCCCTAGTTCAAATAAAACCTCCTCCGCTATTATTTGTGACTCACTGACATATGTGCCACCATTCGTATTTTCCACATCATGTGGGTGCTAAATACTTTTTCTAGTGCATGAATACATTGTAAAGCTGTAACAACTGCATGTGAAAGAGCAGTTTGTCTTCAGTGACACTATCCACCAGGTACCATGACATGGTACTCATTAAAACTGACACTCTCAGTTAATTGGAAACATAGTTGTTACCTGAAACTGGGAAAATCTTTCTTCTCCTACTGTGCTTTCTTCTTTGCAACAGTCACTTTTTGTTTTCCCCCATGTAAAGAAGGATGCTATATCAGAGACTCTCCCTCTTGATCAGAAGCCTGCGGCAAAACTTTAGGTAAGAGTTCAGTTAGTTAATGAAAACTGTTCAAAGTCAGAAGTCTGGTTCTTGTTCTGCCAGCTTTTGCTGTCAAAGTATGTCTTGTACTAACTTCTGACTCAAAACCAGAAATTCTTGCACTTATGTTTTTACAGCAATGGATGAATCCTAGTTCACCTTCCAGTGCCTTCCCAAGAGCCAAATCTTGAACTCAGGGCTATATTCTTTTCTCTTGGCTTAATAAAGCAAAATGTTTGTCAGCTCTTGGGTTCCTTACCAGCTGCTTGAGTCCTGGTGATTTTTTTTCCTTAGCCTTAAACAGTCAGAAGGGCTCTTGCAGCTTTCTTACATGAAGGCGGTGACTTTGTGTAAGAGAATGGGAGGGGAGGGGAAGAGGCCTCTGACGCTTTCTGCAGAAAAATAAGTATCACACTACAATTAAATTATAAAATAGCTAATTTCTCATAGCTGAAGAATTCCTACCTCCCCTCCTTGATAATGCTTGAGTGCTTGTTTTTGCTGTACTGAGCTGATGCAACACACCTCCTGGTTTTAAAGAGTTGGGCAGTATGAACTCATACTGACTGAAAGCAGCTTGGTCTGAAGGCTGCACAATCACAGCCCTGCTGGGGGGAAATAAAGAGTTGAGTACTGGTTGCCTGCTACTGCACAGTTTTATGTAGGAGCACTCTTGCTGACCATATGCTGATAAGGGGATAAAGCTGTGATAATCCTTTATCTGTGACTGTGTTGGAGCTGTGGGAGGCAGGTAGCACAAAGAGGTGACCCAACTCTTGAAAGTACCAATGAGGAGAGAACCTGAGCCTTGTAGCCTGCCAGCTGACTCGGATTTACTATCCCAAACAATTGATAATCCTCTTTCCAGAATTAGTCCAGGAGAACTAAAACCAACTCACCTTGGATGGAGGAAAAAAAAAAAAAGCGCTGAACAGAATTACATAGAAACCTATTGCCAAGATATGCCACAGAAATACGGCTTTAAAATGAGCTTGATTTATTGCTAGATCTCAGTTTGGTGGGGGTGCTTCACTTCCTTATCCTGTATCCTGCAAAAAAGAAGCTCACAATTCTTAGGTTTTATTCAGGTAAATAGTTGATTGAAAACAACTGACAAATCTGCAAACACCAGAAATTCTGATATTGGATGACTAGCAAACAGCTAGTTTTATGACAAAAATTAAAACTATTTAAAGCTATTTTGAAGAAGCGTCATTTCCTTAGGATACTTTTGGAAACTGTTTTAGTTTTTGTTTGTTTGTTTGTTTTTTTAACTATGTAATTTCCACTGCATCAGGAAACACTAGTCATAGAATCATAGAATGTGTTGGAAGGGACCTTAAAGATCGTGTAGTTCCAGCCCCTACTGCCATGGATAGTGGCACATTCCACTAGAACAGATACTCTCTTCAGCTGTAGCAATAGATCTCTCAGTGCTGCCTGTGAGTAGACTCATAAGCAATTTTCCAGCCAGAATAGTTCAATCCTGCAATTTTAAAACTAAAGAAATTGTCCTGCATATATTAAGGATCTGATGCCTGTCTCTTTTTGTTTAACAATTGACCGCTAATGAGTTGACCCACTTTCCGGGAGGAATTTTCATTTTTCAAGTTATAAGGCCTATCTCAAAGGTATAGAACTAAAAACTGTTGATAAACCTGCATTGTGTTTCTGACTCTACTCTTGCTGGATTTTCTGGTGCATTAATCCTTCTCATACAGTCAGATATAGCTTTTAAAATCAAGACTGCTTGTTTGTATAGAAGCCAAAAATAGACCCAAATAAGCTTCTTTAGTAAAATATGATATAGGAAGATAATGTTGAAACTTGCTGGTGCACTTATCAAACACTCTTTCCCGTTATAACATTGAGTTAGGGGAAATGACCAGTATAAGAATAGGCTGCTCTTGCTGTGTTATAGACCTAGCTGAGTCATCTCTAAAAAGCTGGGACCAAGAAGCAGTCTGACTCAGAAGTTTGTGAAGGCACTTCAGTTTTATTTGTATTGTACTTCAACTCAGTTTTAGCATCTCTCATTGGTGTGGTGTCTTGATATTAGGCAACAGGAAAATAAAGGGGTTTTTTTAAATTTTAAGTTAAAAAATACATGTGTGTCAGGTCAAGACACTCATCTTGGAATGTCTATCAACCACATGCTGTTAAATGAAACCAAAGGTATGGATGAGCCATATCAGTACATCCTTATTTCTGTGGTGCTGCTGCTGAAGCAATGGATTTTGCTAGACATAGTGTAGATTTTAGTACCTCCTCTCCTCTGTCTGCCTCTGCTAAATACGAAGATTTCAGGGGAAGCTATGTGAAGTTTTTTTGGATCTCATAAGGTAGCTTCAATTTGTTACCTAGCCATGCCTAGTATAGAAGAAGTGTCACAATTTTTTATGTGATCCCTTTCCTAGGAAAGGAGGAAACTGTACCAAAGAGGAATTATGCTCAGTTTTTGCCTGAATGTAGAAGGAATTACATATCAAATTTCAGCATGTTGGGTGGCTTCTCCATCTCTTAGAATAAAGTGACATTTTAACCTCAAATTAATGTAAGTGCATTTTTGTCAATTTAACTTAGTTCTGTTATTGAAGAAAGTCTTAGATTACTGAGTCACTGAAACTAAGCAATAGGTGCAATATTTTCTGAAACTGGACCACTGGGATGGTAAGGAACACCTATATCTAAATTTGTCTGCCTTGTTTTGAGGCATGGAAGGGCAGTGAACTATGCTTACCTTAAGCTGAAGGGGTGGTTTGGAAGCTGGTGGTGGAGAGACCTGAGAGAATAAACTGCTAATTATAACCAGGGAAAACTTCTGATGTGCAGCAAGCTAATGGGGAGCATGTATTGCCCTTAAGGGGTACAGAAAGCAGACAGTGAGATTGAGCCAGGCAAATAGTCAGAAACTATTCTCTATTAAATTCCAAAAATCATCTTAGTCATTATTTTACTCAGTGTCTGCTTTTCTTGGTGTTCCTTTGGGTGAGTTTTTTGTAGTTTTTGGTAACTCATGGAAATTAAAGCTTCAGTTTTGTGTTGTGAGGTGAGCCTATGCTAAGTACTAGTATTCAGTTAAAATACTCCAAACCAGTGTGATGGTTGGGTCTAACACTAGTGGAGATCCTGGGAATGGAAGTCAGGTCACCATTTCTGCTGCAGACTCTTTTAATTCTTCCCATCTCTTCTTTAAATGTAAGAGTCCAGTCATCAACACTAGAAAATGATATACCTTAATACATAGAAACTGAGATCACAAATCTAATTCTGATAACTTCTACTACAAATGGAAAGCACCTGCTCTATTATGAGTATTGTAAGACTTTCTATGCTGTGGCATTATTCACTGTACTGAAATATCAAGAACAATGCTATATAAATATTTTTCCAAATTCTGAAGTAACGGACTTCTTGAGCAGTCTTCTGAATCAGTACGAAACAAAACTGCTCTGATAGCTCAAGAATATATTGGTCACTTTTTCTTTTAAAATCTGTTTAGGTTGAGCTTTCTATAGAGCTTATATTCTTACAATGTAGCATTAGACACTACAAACTTCAGTCTAACATGAAAAATAAGTTCTGTTCTCTTAAACATGGTGGCATGCAGCAGTGTGTACAGTGTAAAGTGACGTGGTGTACGACAGGGTATACAATGTCATGGAAATTCTGAGTCCCTCTGTAGCACTGCTGGCTTCGTTAAAGACTGTTTAAATAAAATACTGCTATGTTTGTAGCACTCATTGGAAAATGAGCATTTACGTTCCTGACAACTAATTGCCTATTATATTTCTAGAGACTGAATGGTATTTCAAGTTAGGGTGTGTAGTTATAGGTGAAATACTCTGAAAGCCTCCTGTTGTGCACTCCCACAAAACAAAGATTAAAACGGGAAATAGTTACAACTTCTGGAGATTAAAAAAGCAGCAGTCTTGAATGACATTTAAAGCTGGTGTCACCTACATTAAAAAAAAGTAAATCCTTCACTGTCTTGCCAGCAGCTGACCTTGACAGTTCCATTTCTTTGGCTGTGTTGCTCTCCTGGTCTGTAAGATCAGTGATTTAGGTGGATTGTGCACAGAAATCTATGTCTTTGGGGGCAGGTACATTGTTGTAAATTCTCTATACAGTACCTTCAAAGCCTTTAACTGAATGTAATGCTGAGCACATAATGCAAGCAGTGATGAAATATTTAATTTCCCCTACACCCTAGGAGGGGTTATAGTGGGAGAAGTCACCCTTGTTTACTCTGGCTGCAGCCAGTTGGATTCTTCCCCACCCCATGAGCAGCACTGCAATGCAGAGAGCTGCTGACCTCTGCTATTCCATCCCCTGCCTCTGTCCCCACAGTGTCTTTTAGCTGTTTTACAGGGGTCTTCAATGTTTTCAGGTCTGTCAGTAATGGGGCAGTTGGCCTCTGCCACAGTGGGTGAACTGCTAATGACTTCCAGGTGTGTGTCCATCCCTGGGCCAGCTTCAGCCTTCTCTTGCCCTTGACCAGAGCAGAGCTCAGGGCACAGCCTTTGCTTGTGACCTGCAGTTGGCTCACTTGTCTGGTGTATGTTCCTCTAAGTAATAGATCAGGATAGGATATATTACTGTCTTGTTTCTGCATTTTTAATTTATATTTGCACTTCTCTAAGTGCTCACAAGAGAGACAATAGCATGGGTTTTAGAGTAACATGTACTTAGTGCTTGTAAAAGTCCATTTTTTTTGATTGAAATGTAATTATAAGGAAGAATACACTTGTCCATGCTAGTGTTTCTAAACCAGTGCTTTTAAACAAGTGTTTTGACCTGTTCTAATGAATTGGGACTACGGATAACTGAATTAGTGCTCCCATGTAGTAGACTCTTGAATGTAGAGAAACTGGAATTTGATGTAGTTCTGTCTTAATAAATGACTGGACTAGAAATTGCATGCTTGTGTTGAGGCTGTTACAGCTCAGACAAAGGTTTCTTTTGCTTCCTGCCTCCATCACCCTTGCCTGGCATAACAAAAGACGGTGCGAACTTGCTCAGTTGCTGATCTGGCTTCTCTGCTGGCCAAGTCATAGATCAGAGGACAAATAAAAATGTAAGTAGCATAAAGTTGCAAGTAGAATAGTAGGAGAGATTTGAATGTTGTTCATGCTTTTAAATACATGTATCCTACTTACTGAAGCCTATCACAGCTTCTGGCATTATCAGAACAATCAGTTTGCTGGTATTAGAAATACTTCACATTCCTTAGTGTAGAAAAGAAAGATAAAGTTCTTTAAAGTGGCTAGGAGGTAAATTGTGGGCTACCCACTTCTCAGCTACTGCAAATAAATAGTGCACTGATTTTTCTCTTGTACACCCTTTACCTTTAGTTATCAAAAATTTAAATGCTTTCTCATTATTTTAACCTTTTTCCTCTTGGTAGTTTTTTGTATTCACAGAACCTTCTGTCTTTTGAAAAGTGTTCATTCTTTCTCTTGACTGTTCACAGAAAAAGAATTTCAGCCAGTCTTCTTTTCTGCAGAGAGCAGTATCTTTTACAGATGTTTCCAAATTCTCTCCAGTAGCATGAGGTTGACGTGAGTTTTCCTAAATCTCTTGCCTACTTCCTCACCCCAGACTGTACACTGGAAAATGAACAGCAAAGCAAACGTGGTTGTCCTGTCTGAAAATAAAAGCAAAAATACATTTGTAAGAGTAGGAGAACTTAAATTCTCTCTTACTCTTGATAATAATTAACAGCTGTATAGGTTTAGCTTGAAAGAAGGACATTTATCTGTCTGTGGGCTTAACAGCATCATCTGTCTAATAAGAATGGAAGCTGTAGAAAGTAGCTGATCTGTTTTGAGGATATAATTTGATGTGTTTTGTGGAGATTATTTTATTATTTCTCTGATACAGACAGAATTATTGTTTGACACTCCCTAACTGAACTGTAAATTGTGTATTTCCTGACAAAACCTGAAGCTGACTTTGTCAGCGTATCAAGTGCAGGATATATTGATTATATTTTTCACTGTAAGTGTAGGGGAACATAAAAATTCTTCTCAGTCTCATGTTAGTCTGGTACAGGTTCTCTTAATTAACACTTACTTGTGAGTTCATTGCAGCATGAGGAAAAAACTTCAGTTAATAATCAAGCTAGAGTATTCTCATTTGCTGTAGTCTCCCTTAGGAGTAACTGCCTTTCTCCCAGTTCCTATATATTCATTTGTTTTGTTGAAGAGAACTTCCTTATTGAGGACCAGATAGGAGTACAGAGTCGTATTGCCTTGGAGGACTTGAAACAACAATTCAGCATGAGTTTAAGACTGCACAGAGCTTCAAGTGGAGATTCAGTCACTTCCACAGATAAGGAGACTAAGTGGCTTAATTAAAGTGTGTTTACAAAATAGAGTGCATTCCTTTGTACTAATTAAAATTGTGGAGAAGAAAGCACCACTGATCAAGATGCAGTTTCTTGAGGTATTGAAGCTGATCTGTCCTGGTCTGTCCTTGTTGTCCTTTATTACACATCTTTGGCTACATGTTCCTACTCTGTCCTTTAAGCCAGATCTTACGGTAATACAGTTGGCCAGATGAGCAAGTGCCTCTGAAAAACCTGTGTTGTGTGGGCATGGGCTTGTCTCTTTGGACAAATTGGTGTGAAAACTAATGCTGAGGCAAGAAAGGGGTAGTGGTGGATAGCCAGAGGTGGAAGAAGGACAGGACAGTCTAGGTTGTCTTGGGTTGCTTTTGAAAGCTGGGCCAAGTTTTGTGAGCACCACGTCTGGTTGAGAACTAGGTAACACAGTATCACTGAAGTGGCTAGAAACTTGAAGAGTTTCTTTCCTTTTAGACATAAAACCTTAATATTCTTTGCTGGTCTTAAATATTTATGGCAACTGCTGTAAAAGAGACTAATTCAGCTATAAATTCTTCTTTTCTCCTGTTTAAGAGATATAGACAGCTTGCTGCCACAGCTGCATGGACACCTGAGAGTCAGAATCTGACTTCTTAGGCCTCCAAGCTTAAGCACCTAACTCTAAAATTAAAGGTGTGATAAATGCCACAGATCAGAACAGTAGTGCAGTGTTACACACATTGTAAAAAGATGATGGATTGGTACCCATCACTTCCATTTGTAGGATAAACTGTGAAATTTAAATTATTTTTTTTGGTTTAGTCTTAAAAAACCACTAAAAATATAGCATATCAAGATTTTTTTATTAAACAGACTTCCTTTGGGGAAAAAAAAAGAATTCAGTTTCTCCCCGTGGGTACTGGTATCTTATTTTTAACATTCTTTTTCTGTGGGTGGAGGACCATTCTCACAGGGACTTCCTCCCTATTCTCCCAGCCTGGACTTCCCTTCCTTCCTTCTTTTCTTACAGGCATTTGTCACTCTATGTCATCTAGACAGACGTGATCAAATAGTTCCTGAAGGCTATGTATATTACTGTGAATTACTATAGGTGGTCAGTGGAAACTACACTGCAACTGGCTTGGACCTACAAATTAGAATTGGAAACTCCTTGTGAATTCAGTATACCTTGTGTAACTAGCTTAGCCTCACTCTGTACAGAGTGTGTTGCCCTGTTCTTACAGTTCTAGCCCAAAACTTAAGGCTGTTCCTTCCCTGCAATCCCTGCTCGGTAACTCAAGGATCATTCTTACCTTTGTCTTCCTCTTTATCCTGTTTGCTTTTTTTCTTGTTCACATGTATGAAGCTTGCTTACCTTTCTTTCATAGGCAAAGGCTTCAAATCTTTGCAGTCTCTTTTCCTATTCAACTTTGTTACTACATCTGCAGCTTTCAAGGTTATAAAACCATAGGATATTTTGGGTGGAGGTGATTTTAAAGATTATCTCGTTCCAGTACGCCTGCCATGGGCAGGAACACCTTCCACTAGACCAGGTTGCTCCAAGCCCCATCCAGCATGGCCTATGGGTTAGCTAGAGTCTGTTTGTGTGAGCATTGCAGAAGTGTGTCCTTTTGTAACAGTTGCAGAACACTGGAGTGACCAGGTTGTTTCCCCTTTATAATTAAAGGAGAGACAAAGATCAGAGGACTGCTGTCTGTTTCTTGCTACTGCCTAGCAAAACAGCCCAGAATCTGTTGGTCACTAGTTCTTGACAAGATAAGCTGCACAAATTTTACCAGAAAATAGATAAACTGCAATTCTGAGATGTTCCAGTCTGAATTATGGGTGACTTCAAGTAATAGTTCTTTTTTACAGCTGAAGGTCATGCTTTGTAGGATATGAATAGCAACTAAGCCATTCTGATCCCTTAAGGTATAAAGCTACCTGGTTCAGAAGAGCACCTTGTGGTTACTGCTGGTACTGGCTAGGTGAAAAGGAAGAGAAGGTATACTGTGGAGAGGATAAGGCATGAGAGCTGCTCTACAAGATTGCCTTTTAGCCTGGTGATCTTACATGAGATCTTGGTCACTCTTTGCTCCAGTTTGTAGAAGCTAATGAGACTGAACATAAGTACATTCCTCAGAAGTTCAGCCTGCTTAAAGGTCATGGAGATGCTTGGCACCTCTCGTGGCAATACTGGCCTGTTACGTACATTAGTGGTGTTTATTTTCTTTTTCTGCTTACAGTGAACAGTTCAGGACTGTTTGCTTACATGTACTAAGTCTTGTCTTCTCTCCCTGTAAAATGAGCAACAGTAAAAATGTTACTACCACTGTTTGGGATGGGTTAATGATCAACTGAATAGTACTTCACAAAATCTTCTAGTCCAATCATTTAGATTGCAATAGGAACTCTAACAGTAATGAAAAAAATGGAAATGGGCAGTCACTGTAAGATGCGTAACCAGCTTCCTTTTTTTTTGGTATTCTTTTAGTGTACACTCTACAGATGAATTTTGCAGTCACTTTGAAACTGTTCTCATCTGACCCCTTTATTTGGTGCTTTTCATTTTCTCCCCTTCCCAGGTCAAAAATTCATGATGCGTTACAGCTCTTTATATTAAATTTTAGCAGCTCTTCTTGGATAACAGGTATTTATATCTGTGAAGTAGTCCACTTTGGCAAAACACAAGCTGCTGCTTAAGTTAATCATGAGCATGTGGTATTTCCATATGTGAAAATCTGGTGATCTATTTGAGAAGCTATGATTGTATCAAATAGGTAATGGGATTGCCATTCCATCATCCTGCTGGGTATGCAATAGCAGAGGTAAAGACAGGAAGCATGGACTCTAAGTTATGCTAGTGGAATCTTGCCATGGCCTTGAGAGCAGCTGAGACTTGGCTCCAGGCATATGAACATACAGCAATGCCATTTGGTCAGAGCGAACTTTGAGTTCTTCAGTGTGGCCCCGTTTGCGTTTGAAGGGCTGCAACTCTGTTTCATTTGCTTGTCTGCCACATGTACTTGGTCAAGCTCTAGCTCTTTTCTCAGCCATTAAAGCACAAGGTGAGAGACCTTTGAGATGTAGTTGATTCAATGGTATACCATGCTACTTAATGAAAAACTTTGTGCTTGAAGTTGAATAAGCTTAATGCCATTTGTATTTTAGTTCACTTTTTCAATATGGGATGGTAAGCATCACTAAGTGTGGACAGTTTTCATATTTCAGATGATTTATGAAAAAAATTTCTCTCTACTCCATAAGGATTTAAATTACTCCCAAACTGCTTTCTGTGACCATAGCAATTTTCTTAGAAGAGGAGTTGAAAGCTGGCTTGCTACCAACCATGTAGAGTTTCAATATGCACTTCACAAGCCTTTGCACTGCAACTCAGCAGCCCAAAGAAGGGACCAGCATTTATCCCTCTGTTTCTACTGTTTCGCTCTTGATGTCTTTTCCTCTAATGAGCTATATAGAAATAAGATTACTTAAGCTTATTTCTTTAAGCTTTAAGCTGCTTACCTGGTAGTCAACAGGTGTCACAAGAAATCAAAGCAGTCACTTATCATGTTAACTTCTTTGAGATGTATTTTGTTCTCAGTAGAGCAGGTTGTTTATATACTGAGTAGTCTTTCCTGCTTCAGTAATTGTACTCACTGTCTAATTTACCTATAGAGTGTCTATTTGCAGAATTGCATACTACATGGATGTTGGGGAAAATACACAGTTATTTGTCTTTTTACCATGTTTTAAAACAAAATCTACTTTTTGTTTCACTTGGGGATTTAGCATTATATAATTTAACCACTTTAATCTATTGCTTGCTCAACTGATCAAAGGAAAGGGGGAGAGTGGGCATGGTGTTACTTGGTTGAAGGCTGGACTTCATGATCTTGGAGGGCCTTTTCAACTTTACTGATTCTGTGAGAAGGCAGAGTGAAAACAAGAAGTTGGATTTCCTGAGGTTATTGCTCCTGCAAATGTGTATTCCATGGCAGGTGGTTCTTACCAGAAGTAAATTAGACCTGAATATAATTGTCAGAAGTCTTGATGGCTTCTTTGGCATGACTGTCAGTAATAGTGCAAGTTAACTTGTAGGAGAGGGAATTGGTAATATATCACAGTGTGTAAATTATGAGAGCTACTATTTGTACCCAGGTCTCAGTTGCCATGTTAATAACTTCTATATTTTCATGTGGAAGTCTTCCAAAGTGTACAATAGCTGTGTAAATGCAGTCTTAAGGTATAGTCTCATTACCTGGAGATGCAATCCATTCAAAGTGTCCATTGGTGTCCCTGCAGTTCTCTTGTTCCCATTACCTGTATGGAAACTACTTGCATGAAATCTTTAACTCCCTAACTATGACAAAATCTGTGTGTATGTTTTGTCTTATCTATAAATACTGACTACATTATTAGTATATAGAACAAGGCTGGAAAATTAGATACAAGCCCAGGTCATGGGGTAGTGGCAAAGGGAGGGGGCACAAAAGGCTGCCTGCCCTCAATAACTGTTTAGTCATGTGAGGGGCAAAGGCTTTTTCTTGAACGTAATCTTGGTTCAGTGGCAACTCACCTTATGGATGGAAGACTTTGAACTTTGTATTTTGTTTAACATTTGTACCTGATGGGGAACCTCAGAGTCTTTCTGAAGTAGTCTTGTAAAAGAGAAATGTCTATAAACAGGATTTGTAAGTGTGTACATTGCATGATACTTAGGAAATTTGAGTTGTGCATGTTTGGTAGCTTCCTCCATGCATGCTTAGAAATGATTTTTTTTTGATTTAACCACATGTATTTCTTGTTTTTGTTTTTTGTTTTCCTTCCCCCAACAGCTGGCTTACCCCTTGGTGTTCTAAACTTGGCCAAAATAAAACCGTATCAGAGAGGCTTTTTCTGTAATGATGACAGCATCAAGTATCCGTTCCATGACAGTACCATCACATCCACTGTCCTCTACACAGTGGGGTTCACCCTGCCCATTTTCTCTGTAAGTAGCTAATATATAGGGAGTTTTGGTGATGGGAGTAAAATGTATGCCTTCCAAGAGCACAGCACTGTAAATGAGTTGAAGACAAGTCTATATAGGCAAAATCCCATATATGTATAGTCATATGCATGTGAAAGGTGCTGTTGCTACTTTCTGTTTGCCCAGAAAATCTGGAACTAATCTCTAACTGCTAGTGCTGCTAATTTCATTTGTTTTAGGAACAGAAAAAAATGTGTGTAGACTAGGCTTTTATCACTGGAGAGGAAAAATATCTTCCAAAATGTTATGGAATGATTACATCTCTTGTTCAGAATGGGTTAGTCTCGTGACTTAAACACTTTGTGATGTTAAAACTTGGCACCGTAATGTAGTGCACATACCTATAACTGGTGACTATTGCTTCCATGTACTTTCTAAAAAAACAAATCTAATTTTGACTCAGAAGTTTTTTCTAAGCTTAGAAGTAATGTGATTACTCTTTAAAGAAGAGTGGGATAAAATGGGATACAGAGACTGAAAATCTAATTGCTTGTAGAAAAGAGGCTCAGTGTTTTAAAGACCACATGATTTTGACAAAGAACAGTTTAATTCTTCAGTAGGTTTTTCTAACGGTATTTTAAGCCTGCTTGTATCCCTGTTTTTAGTAAGGTTTGAGCTGATTTAGAGAATCAAAATTTAACAGTGCAAAATAGTTTTGAATCTGAAACTACATCTTGTTTTTGCCTGCAGTACTTGACCAAGCCATACGGAAGATGATAATATTTTTAATATCTGATAAATGTATAAGCTGAATTAATCAGTAAGACATATGAAGTGGTTTAAGGATGGAAGGCAGTCGTTTAAAACAAGTGAACAGCTACCTGCAGAACTTCTAAGTGCATTACTGTGGCTTTCCCTTTAGCACTTATTTATTAAAGCTTCCATTAGACCTGTGCAATAAATAGGAGGCTGACACAACAAGTTATCACTAGTATAGTTTCACTTTTAAGGAAAGTTTGTCACTTTGACAAGTACATATATCTTCAGCACACCTTTATTTTCCAGTGGGTTTGCTATGTACCTTGATAGATATGGGTACAGGTGAACTAACGATTGCAGTTCTCTGCACTTTTGGACCTTTAAAGAAATGTTCTGGCTGTAGTTCAATAATCTGTTTAATTGCTTGATATTTTTTATTATCTTTAATTTTTAGATTTGAAGTTGTAGCTGTAATGTAAAGTCAATTGAGAGTGTGTTTTTTCCTAGCTCTAAAGCCATGGAGAAACATCTGACTTAGAGCTAATTCTGAACATTTAAAGAGTGGTATGGACTGTTATAATTTTAGATAACCTTCGTAGTTAAAGTTACAGCTTAAAATTAGATGTCAGTAATTCCAGTCGATTCTCTTATTTTTCTGTTATGATACTTTTGTAGGAGTCACCCAGTGGGTTTTCCTTGCTTGTGTTTGTGCAGGGCCCTGGAGTTTATAATTGGAACAATCACTTCTGGTCTCCATGCTGAGAAGTTTAAAAAAAAAATAATTCTAGAGCACTTGTAGTTGTTACAATACAGTCTAACCAGATCATTTTCTTTTCAGTCTGAACATTTTACAAACCTTAAAGCAACTGCTCAGTGTAGTTAACATGTTAACCTGGCTCTCTTAATCTCAATTTTAGATTTAGAGAGCTCTTTAGTCTCATAAGAGGTGAAAAATCTTCCATAGCTACTGAAAACTAAGGGCTAGAGTAAGCTGTACAGCTAGGGAGTATGAGACAGGATATTACAATTTCCTGAATTGAAAGTGGGTTCCTGGTGAATGGTTTCTGTCTTCAAGATTGCCTTTATTTGAAATGGACAGGGAGAAGTTGATCAGTCTGGGAATCTGAATTCAGAATGTTTTTTGTTTGGTCTGACTCCATGGAGGAGGCTTGAGACTTTTTCTAAGGTAGTTTAAGTTTTTGGAAGTAGTGTG
Source organism: Rhagologus leucostigma (assembly GCA_013397725.1). Taxonomy (NCBI): domain Eukaryota; kingdom Metazoa; phylum Chordata; class Aves; order Passeriformes; genus Rhagologus; species Rhagologus leucostigma. The sequence goes on from VZTD01001881.1 coordinate 373,460, forward strand.
GTCCAGACTCAGTATCAACAGGAATACAGCTTGCTCCTGAAAGGTTTTTTGGGCAATAACTGATTATCCCACATCTAGTAAAAATTGTTATCCTCACATGAGACTTTACTGAAAGGGACAGAATACTCAGTGAAGGAATCGATGACAAAAATTTGATCTAGAGTTTATCAGCTGCACTTTTGTACAGACTTTTCTTCTCTAATTAGACTACCTCAAACATAATGCTTGTTCCTAAGTGGTAGAACACTTTATGCATATGCCACTTGCTGCACTATGGGCCTGCTTGTCTTCAGAATGTAGTAAGAAATGGCCTGAACATCTTGCTGTATAATAACGCTAATACTAAAAGGTCTTGTTGGGGTAGACCCATAATGGAATATAAAATATCTTCAAAGAGAAAAAAAAAAACAAACAAAGCAACCCCAAAAAACCCAAAACATACATAGGTATTTTATTAAGTTTCTTGTACATAAAAGAAACTAGGCTGCATGAACATGGATTTGTTTTTATGACATTTTATGAAGATTTAAAAGATGTGCTAGAAGTTCAGGAATCTTAAAAAAAACCCCAGAAGAATATTCTTAGGAATCATAATTCTCTTTGTAGCTCTGAGCCCTTTCTCTTGCCATTGCCACCTTATGTCAGGAAATAAAATGTCTGAGAAATTAATGTTTATTCTTTTCCAAGTGCCTCTTATTGTATAATGCTTCTCAGTTTTCCAAATTGTTCTCTTTGTCTGGATGGGAACCACAATTTTTGTATTAGAATTTTTTGAGATTTAGGGTCAAACAAGACTTGATATTGGTCTAGAAGACTGAATCTCTCTAGATGGCTAGGCCGGTGTCTAAAGCAGCACACATTCATGATATCTGACGTTTAAGGAACCCCTTTAAGAAGATCTTTCTGATACTTCTATCTTACCAAGTCTTATAGATATATTTAAAGAGTAATTCTGTGTAACTTAAAAGCTGTGACTAGTTAGGGGTTAGTGTCCATGGCTTGCAGCTCTAGGAATATTTGGAAATGTACTTGGTCTGGCATTTTTGGTCTTTAGTTGTTTGCATGAAACCACCTTCTTCAAGTATAAATGACAAATTAATGTCAATGTCTTTTCTCTTCCAATGAGGTCCAGCCATGGCTATTTGTAGATGTCCTGTTCAGCTGGGCTTTTCTACTAACTTCACCTCCAAACTGATTTTTTTTTTTTTGTTCCTTCAGTCATCTTTTTTCTTCAGACTACAACCTTCAGTGACACTCACGCAGCTTCCCTTAGCTCTAGGAGCAGGTGACATTAGGGGAGAGAGAAGCACAGAGCAAGGAAAACCTCTCTGAAAGAAACATCCTTCTCACCAGAGGAGCAGAACAACAGAGCAACATGAGGGTTGCTGGGTTTTGTCTGCTACCTGTTCTAGGTTTTGAACAGGATTTCTGTGGTTCCCTGCCAAGGCTTTGCCTGGCAGCTCTGTTCCAGAGCTGAACGCTCACAACCCACTGGTAGGTTTCTATTACATGATGAATGGATGTAGAGGGAGGAGTTTAGGTGTTTTAACTCAGCCAAAGTGCTGCACTGAGTTTCTGGGAAACGAAGTAGTTCTCCACAACCTGTTAGTACCAAAACAGGCAATGCTAATGCTGATGTTCCTTACAGGGAAGTGTTTGTTAGTAAACAGAGTTTTGATTAAGTCACTTCTCTGGGATAAGTGCTGCTGTTTGGAACACCTTTGAGAGAAAGGAACATGATGGGGCATGTAGGACTTAATTTCTCTTCCTTGAACACATCCAAAAGATATTTAGGTAATCAGGTTACTTTGATTTCTAAGTAGTTTAAACAACAGCAAAAGAAAGGCAAAATCAGAACGTTCCTAGGTTTGGTTTGGCAAAATGTCCTCAGTATCATGATGACTTCCCCAAAAGGGACCTAGGTAGCTTTGCTCCTGTGCCAGCTTTAACCTTCCGGGCATTAGGCCTGATGTTTTTGGGAATGTTTGCTTATACCACATGTAACGATGTTCTGACTGAAAACTTTCCCTCCTACAGATTAGCACAGTCATACTTTGGAATCAATTTACTGATTTATTTTATGGCAAAAGAAATTCATCTTTTATGCTCTGTTTATGAAAGGGATGGGAAGGGAAACTTTTATTGACAGCAGTTATTAGATTAAGCAACATGAGCACTTACTAGGCTAATTTTGTATGTCTTCATGGACAAATGTAGTTACTGCTGTGATAGAGATTAATAAATCAGGGGACTAATGAAACCTATTGAAGACTGTTGATTGGTAGATGTGCTCTTCATTTTTTCAGCAGTGTCAAAGCTTTATGACCCACTTTTGTTAGTTTTGCAACTAATTGAAATTAAACCTGTTGTTTGACACTAGAGTGGGCTTCAGCTTAAATCTTAGGTTTCAGGTTGCTTGTACATGGTTTTATTATGCTCTGAGCAAGACTGCCTCTTACCTGGTAACTTTTTGAAAAGGTGTTCATATTTTAACTTCATTGGTTTTTCGGTATATTTATGGCACTGGAAACTTTTTTGGGCAATGCTGTTGAACTTCATAATCTGGCACAAGTTCTGCTTGATACTAATTGTTCACCTTGTGCTACTACAAGTCAGCATTATCTCTGAACCCAAATTTATTCTGAGGAATAAACTGCTGATTTTTTTGGTTCTCTTTTTAAAGCCAACATAGTGATAATAACCCATGGTTTTACTCTGTGAAGGGTTAATGTGCGGGGTGATGCACTTTGAGTTGTTGAATTGATGAATAATTCCTGGCTGAGATCTGTGCGGTGGGGGGCAGATGCTGAGAAGTAGCAGCATCCAGATTTGGCTCCACTTTTTGACCTGTCCATAGTGTGGATGTTCTGGTGGGCTTGGTTTGAAATCAGGTGAGGGAAGATCTGAGAAGCACCATTTGCCTCTGTTACTTGTACAAATCGCTCTTACTAAGTGCAGTTGTATTTTAAATAAATAAACTGTAGCAACTTGCTTGTTAGTCCTATGGACTTGGTACTGTGCTTTCCTTAACCCTTCAAGTACATTTCTTAATACAATAATGGAGAATGCACACAGTGTATGAAACTGAGTAAGACAGTTGGCATTCTGACCGTGGGAGGAACTCCAGACAAGGGCTTTTAAAATGCTGAGTGAAGCTTGGTCACAGCTATGAGAAAGCCAAGCAGTCGCACTGGTATAGAGGGCTTTTTAAAGTATTATTTAGTAGAGTATACAAAAGGGTAAAATGGAATAGGGAGAAATGTAGGTTGAGGGAGTTGCAGCTTATTTGAAGTCTTGTAATTTAAGGAAAAAACCCAAACAGTCTGTGGTGTAGATTTTTATTTTTCTCAAGGCTGACACACAGTTATTAATAATGTGCTGTTGACATTCAGGACTTAGACCAGAGACTGGACGGGGTATCAAAAAGGGAAGCAACTGCACTAGGAACCAGAGACAAGCAACAGGGAAAGTGAGACAGAGAGTGTTCTTTTTTGTGCTACCTCATCTATTTCCCTTCATCTGGCTCACATCATTGTACCTCTTTCTGTTCTGCTTTGAGCAAGGAAATGCTCATGCAAAGAGCTGTTTTTTACCCACCTTTTCAGGAGAAAGTTGAATGTGAAAAAACGTTAACTGTTGATCTTGGTGAACTGTGGAGCGATGGTTTATTTCTTGGTAGGTGCTTTCCTGAACTCTAAAACTCCTATGAGAAATGGAAAGTAGCACTGTTTTTATACTGAGGAGAAGCCAAAGTCTTAACTTAATCTGCACAGAGCTTTGTGACACCAGACCCAACCTTCACAGAATGTGAGCAGTAATATAAGCTCAAAAGTTTTAAGCAAGCTTTTACAAAACACGTGTTTTTCCAGGCAGTAGTTCTAACGTTGTAATGAATAATATGGATGTTTTTGCTTATGGAATTAGTGATGAAATATCTACAGCGTATTTGAAGGAAATGTTACTTCTACTTTCTATATGAATTTCTGGGCTAAAGAGACTTAAACTTCAAAATATTACTTATGCTTTTTAAAAAATAAGTCTAGGTGTCACTTCTAGTTTAAAGCTACAGCAATGAGATTGGCAGTAGATAACAGCACAAAAGTGGTGGTTTTCTGAGGTGCTGGGAGAGAAGACAGCAAAATCTTTTTAACTTTGTTTTGTTTTGTTTCTGAACTCTGGAGAAAGATTATTACTACTCACCACTTAAACACAGAAGTTGAAACATACAACTTTGTCAGAAACATATCCATTGTTTTCTGGTGTCAGTCACATCTGTTCTTATCCTAATCTGTGATAAACCAGGAAGATGGAGAACTCGAGCTAAAGCAGCATTTTTTTAGAAAATCTCATTATTTAGATGTTTATATTCAAATGATTACTTCAACTAAATCTTAAGAAACTTAAATAGTCATGAGATTAGATAAAGAATCCTTAAATGAACAAATAAATCACTTAACTGTGGGAAGTGAGCAGTAGGAGTAAGTGCTTCTTGTCCTTTGCAAGGAAGGAAGCTGTCAAGTAGAGCTCTCTGCGAGTCTATCCTGTTCAGTATAGTCGTAAGTGCCCCGGAGGAGAGAGAGCACGTGCTCTCTCTGAGAGGTGAGGCAGCAAAGTAGGGAACTCGGAGCAATAAATAAAGAACATGGCAGTAACATAGCTGGTGAAACACACTGTGGATAAATGCCAAGTGATATCCTTCCTGAGGAGAGTGGGAAGGACAACTTAAGGGGAGGTGTATGATCTGATGTTCTCTCTCTTCAGAGTGGTAATGGCCAGCTTTAGTGGAGAGATCAACTTCATACCCCGTGAAGAAATGTAATCAAGATTAGAAATTTGGAAAGCTATCGACCTGTGTTATGCAGGACATTTTTGGAAAAAACCTAACATAATCAGTCAGAAATCACTCTAGTTTATGAGGAAATCTAATACATTATACTGTATGAGTCAGACTTTTGGACAAGGGTATAGCAATTGCCTAAAATATGTAGTCTTATCAGTTGAACTACTTGTGTATCTACTCCATGTATTCTGACTGAAACATTTCAGAGCCTATATTTCTGCCTATTTCTTTATTACCAGCTCTGTTTGTAGTTCCTGGATTCTTGGTTGCTTGTTGGATCAGTACTGCTCTTTTTTCTAATATCTACTGCACATGCTCTTGGCTGATTTACAGCCCTTAGACTCTGCTGAACTATGCAAAACCAAACTCTTGTTTTTGAGATGATGAGGAATATATCCTAGCAGTCCTTCTCTGTCTGCACTTAAGACAGATGAATTAAAATCAAATGCATTTGCCAATTCCGGCTGAATACTGTTTCAGAAGAAATTTCTTGTCAGATGGTTAAAAGTGTTAATGCCTTCAAAAAGGCTTGTGTAATGGTCACGCCATTATATTGATATACAACAACCACGTGAAGCAGACATTATTTTCCCCCTGCTATTTTGAACTGACAAGCTCCCAACTCAGCAGAGTTGTTTAACCTCCAAATGCATGACTCTGAACTCATTACTGCACAAATCTCTCTATGTTCTGTTGCCTCAGTCTTTAAGAGTTGTTTTGCAGGCAGAACTGGCTGGCCTTGATCTTCCACTGTATCAAAGAATTGTCAGCTCCGTCAGCAGTACATCTGCTAGTTATTCATTAAGGATGCATATGCACTGCATAACACCAGCTTGTTGGCTTTATCCTTGAGATTACCCTGCAAGTAACCTATTCCCAGCCTTATAATTCCTCTTCACATACGTGTTGTAATTTTCCCTTTAGGCAATTTCTTCAATGTTACAATTGGCTTAGAAGATGAAGTGTACATCAGGGAAGCTTTTTGGTATTGTCCTATGGGAAGTATTCAGTAGAGAGCCTTGACTACTCCTCTGTTGTCTCCACTTCTTATATAAAAGGAGTATTTAAACTCCCCAATTTCTTCTGCTTTCAGGGAAAACTGAGCCCAACTAATTTTCAATTTTAATGTGCCAGCCTCTGCCCTCAGAAACTGTAGCTTGTTTAGAAGCAAAATGGATATTTGTAGGATATTGTAGGACCTTTCTTTTAACTAGATGTGGCAACGTGACTGCAGCAGATGAGCAGGATTTCTTCTCACAGTGATCTGCTGTTGAATCTTTGCTACTTTTTCTTGAGAAACTACTTTAGATGTTTATGTGAATAAATATGTCGAAGTACTCCACTTCCTATGCTACAGTAAACATTTTTTCCTCAGTTGTGTCTGTGAAATTAAAGACATTGAGACTAGTGATAGTGGTACCATTATAAAGACAAGTATCATTTGGTATCTTCAGTCATATCCAGTCCTCCTGAACCAGGAGCTTCCATGTTTAGGAAATTGCTGCTGTGATGAAAAAACTTGTTCCTGTCTTCTGAAATTATGATATCTGTCAGGGTGAAAAAGTAACATGTCTATCACAACTGTAGGGAAACCCTACTATTGTACTTGATATAGTAAGAAGCTTTGTCTCTTTGTCACTTAGGACAGTTCTGCTTGTAGAAGCCAAAAAAAAGAGCCAAACTATTTTTTCCTGTGTCTTTATTGTCTTAAAGGGAGAGAAACTTCCACTGCAGAAAGTATTTAAGCTGTATATTTGAAATAATTTTGATTTGATTTTAGAAATAAAAACACCTTGAAAACCCACAAAAGCAGACTTCGCTGATTTATTTAAAACAGAACAGAATCCTCAGTACTGTGAGAAGGTTCTCTTATTGGCTTCATGTGCTAGAAGCACTTGATGCCCCTCTGGTTTGACTTCTACTTTTCTCCTCTCTCCCACCAGTTATTAATAGTGAAGCCAATCCATGCATGTTAGAAAGAAGTAAATTAAACCTGCTGTATGGAGCATGTTCTGAGGGATTAGGTATTGACATTGGAGAGTACTTTAGCTAAAAAGATACAAAAAGTCCTTACTGGCATGGTTTTTCAAGCTAATGACTGCCTTGAATTGAGCAAGAAGTAAATCACAGGTGGTGTAGTTCTGTGACTTCAGTTTACAGTTTAACAGTGTTATGTTAATCTGATCAATTTCACTGTAATCTGTTTTTCAGAAATTAAAACTTTCCTCTCAAGCTTTCATGGAGCATGTATCCTTTCAACACTGAAAGGTGCTGAGAACAGCAATAAGATAAATGACTGGTGGAATTACTTCTTGAATCTGTTGTGCAGTTGGGGGAAAATGAAGAAACACTTGTTATGTTTACTGTATAAGGTTTATTAGCTGTATTGTATTTCAGTGCATAGCTCTTCCAATTAATGTTTACTTAATGGTTACCACGTACATACCTAGGACTTTTAAGACTCAAAGGAGGTGGAAAGAAATTATGAAAGAGACGACAGTAACTTTATTTTAGGTGTTCATACTTGCTTACAAAGCAAAACAAGAGCAAACCTTGAGTTTTTTGGTATTTTGTTTGCATGATCTGAATACAGGAAGGTGCAGTTACAGGCTAATTATATCATGATATTGCTGAAGAGTGAGCAAGCACACTTCAAGCAACCTCACACTTCAGCATGGAAGAGCACAGATCCTCACTGCATGAGCGAGTTCATTCCTGTGATCCACACAAAACTGCTTTTTATTTCTGATTTAGTAGCTGGAAATTACATTTAAAAAAGCTCCCCTGTGAATAACCCTATCATTCTGAAAATTTTCAATCTCTCACCTTGAGAAGCTGAAACATCCAGGTGTGGGTAGGAGGAAATGAGGAGGTCAAGGTACCATGACACCATTATTCACAGAGCAGGTCTTTAGAAAGGGTGATGCAGAGCTAGTGATTTGATGTCAGTGACACTATCTACTATAACCACAAGTGTTTGTGGCAGTGTGCTGAAGCTGTGATAAGGTTTTTTTGGGCTGAATGTAATTTTGTGAACAACTGCTTTACCATGATAATCAAAACTACCAACTCTAAAGAAGTAACCAGGTAAATAATTAAGAAACTCTGATCTGTGTATGTCTAATTCTCTATGTTTGGAGATCCAAACAATATATTTTTCTCAAATACTCAGTCTTGAATGTTGGTATTAGTATGTGTGCAGGGCAAATGATGAAGTTTTCATTCCATACATATTTTGTAGTGATAAGCGGTGTTGGAAACACCATGGCATTATGTTGACAAGTCACCTTCCCTCACCATGGCTGCACATGCTTCTGCCTCATCCCTGGCACAAGTCGGCAAAATACTAAACACTTGATGGTGTATTGTGACATTTGTCACAATACGAACACAAGGGGAGGGGAAAAATGAGGTCTGGGCTGCGGTGTTTTTCAAAACCCTGATATTCTTCCTGTTAAGAGAAAGGGAAAAGCATTTTTTCCTAGGAGGAAAGGCTGTGTTTTTGCACTGTACTGCAGAGTCCAGCTCTCAGGCTCTGTGCTGGCTGGTATCTGAATAGTGCAGTGTTTTGGTGAGGCTCTGGCTTGGCTTTTAGCCCATCCTGCTGTCCTTCTGCTTTGTTGGTGTGCTTGAATGGCTTCCAGAGCTGTGTCAGTTGTAGTCCTGCTGGCATGGAATTGGAAACAACCCCTCTTGACAATGACAGTGGTCTTTTTCTGCCATTTTTGGAGCGGAGGTTTTGCATGCTGCTGGTTTCATGACTGCAGCAGTACAGAAGGTACATGGTTCTTTGCAACAGACTTAGCTGGAATTCATGGGCCTACATGATAGACCTGTAATTGCCTGATCAAGGAATAAGGTTGTGTCATTCACCAGAGTTCACTTCAAGGAAATTTTCACCTTTTGAGCCATTAGTTTGTTATTTGTTCTTTTATTTTCAAACTGAAGTATTCTTTTAAGCACTTTATGGTGTGCAGAATAAAACTGACGGCAAATCTTTGGTGAAACCCCAGTTGTATCACTTGTGATGGTCCCCATGAGTCAGGCTTAGTTTGGAGGACTTCATGGGTGGAGGTAAAGAGGGAAGAGCATTGGAAAGGATCCTAGGTCTCTTCTGTTCCCTAACAGCTCTCTTGATGCTTGGTTGGTATCCTTTCTTACTCACTTTTTCTCCTGTTCTTTACATCTTTTTGCGCATGCTTATTTGGGCTACCTGTGTATCTGGAAAGGAAGAGGTAGACCTTTTCACAGAGGTCTTGAGGAGAGATCTGAGACTACAGCAACATCTATTTCTGCTGGAAAGGAAGGATGGAGACTGGTTTTATCTTTCTGATCCCTTACTGATGGATGCGCGTGTCTCCCCAGATAATTTTTGTTGTGTAACTTTAAAGAAGTATGCATTTTATATGCAACACAGCTGAATTTTGAGCATGAAGCCAAGGCCTTTTGTGCTACTGGGCTCTACATGCCCAGGCTAAAGAAGATTATTCACTGTTTTGTTAAACATTCTTTTTATGTTTTCCATACAGCCGTTTCTTTCCAAGAGTATTCATCCCTGTACATAAACAGGTTGTGCAGATGCTGTATGTGTGTTAAAGATGGAGGAACAGGATTTAGAAATGTGATTCTATTAGCTTGTGGTGATTTACATCCTGTTTTGAGTTTTTTTAAAAAATCTTTGCTGTTCAAATGACTAGTTTTGGTTTGTGTTGTGGGTATCTTGATAGGCAATAGTGTGCAGCTGTTGTGCACCTTAGTATTGTGTCCTGTTGGTATTAGATTGAGCCAAAGGCATCCTCTTTCGTGGAAGAGGTGAGGATAAAATCTCCAAACCATGAAGCTGTAGGGTTTGTGCAGCAACCCTGTTGTTCTAGGAAGCTATCCAGTGTGTGAGGAAGTGAGGGGATCGCGTGCATGTGTAATTTCCTTTTCTCCATATTCCCAAAAGCTCCCTCTGCACTTGCACTCCCTGAAAAGCACCTCCTTTTCTGCTTTCATGAAATGCAATCTATGCTCTTCTGACTTGTAAAGCTGTCCAGAGAAGGTGTAGAGGGGCAACTGTTGCTCACTGGAATATAAAGAAATATTTGATAATTGTGCCAGTAGCAGCAGATTGAGCACCTCAGTGGTTGTCACTGAACTACTTACTCAGTCACAGTTTCGGCATGCTTCCACACTTCAAGTGCCACAAACATGGGGATGAGAGGAATCCCGCCCTGCTTTCCTTCAATCAGCAATCCTTCCTGGAAGCTACAAAGTCAAGGCAGTGGGCATTGGCCAAGGGAAGTGCATAACCTTCTAACTTCCTGCATGCCCATTCCTCTTTATGCACTTCTCTTTGGAAATGCGGGGGTATGATCATCACCACTTTGTTTTGCTTTTGTAATGTGTTTTGTATTCCTTTTTGCCAGCTGGCTTGCCTTTTGCAATTCTCAGTTCACGGCGTATCCCCTTCCAGAGAGGCGTTTTCTGTAGTGATGAATCCATCCGGTATCCATACAAAGAGGACACCATTTCTTATAAGTTGTTAGCAGGAATAATTATTCCTTTCAGTGTAATTGTTGTAAGTTAAACTTTTCTTCATTGCTTTTGATTTCAGTGGGGGTGGGGGAGAGGGAGGAGGGGCAATCTGTTAATATAGACTTACCAAACTATTCCCTAAGATTTCTCAACCTTAAAATAATGTCCTTAGGCCAAGTGCTAAAGAACTAGAAATGACGGTCTGGCAAGAATAACTAAAAGGTTTTCTTTAACCGAGGTCAAAGAGCTAGAATTATAGAATAGAAAAAGAATGCCATAGAACCTTAGAACTATGGTGGGTTAACTCTATGCTCTGAGAGATAAAAACTTCTTACCATATTTGTTGAAAATAACACTAATATATTGTAAGTGACTGTCTTAAGTCTTTTTATTTTGGGACCTGCTACTTTCAGAATATCAGTGTGCATGACCTATTAAGTAAGCATTTTTTATCTGCAACAAAATCTTTGGGAATACTTCTGTGTGTGGAAGTGTAACAACAGATACTAGCCTATTTAAGAGAAAGATTATGGCTTCCAGGCAGATGTTATCAAAAGCATAAATCGAGTAAAAAGAATAAGTAGGTGTGGAGTTTTTCCCTGGATATTTCCCTGAAGGTCAGGATAACTCTGGGCCCATTTGTATTTAAATTACTGCAGGGACTCACTTTCGTACTTCACCTAACCTGGCTGAAAACAGGGTGCTTTTCTTCTTTCCTCCTCTTCACACCAGATCAGTGAGCTGGACAGGTTGTCTCTGTGAGTACCAATTTGGGATCTCTCTCTGAGCACAGCTCCTAGCTCAGCTGAACTGTCTCAAGCATACAGTAGACTCTCTATCCCTAATACTTAATTATATGCTGTCAGCTGAGCTAACCTAATAGCTTACTGTATAGGACAAAAGTTGAGTTCCCACTATTACCCTGTCTGTTGCCACCTCTTGTGGCTTGTCTCAGCCAGGATCAGCTAGTGAAATTCCTTGGCCTGGCAGAAAACAGCAGCTTTCCTTGACTACATGGAGTGCAAATGGCTCCTAGAAGGATACTGGGGCAAAAAGTAGTTGGACCATGGCCTCATGAGCAGAGGGGACAGTTGGACCTCTTCAGTTAACCATTTCATGTCCTAAGTCTGATGGGACTGCACTTCAGCTCCTACAAAGGCCCATCAAGAGGGCCCTCAAGATCCCTGTCCAGATGTGCTAAAAAGCTTCATCCTCCACTGATGGTTCTGTTGGGTGGCATCCAAGCTCATCAGAGCCACACTTTGAACAGAGTTAAAACTTTCTTATGCCAAATAAGATTTCAGGCCTATAAATATTTATCCAAGTATATTTAGGAGCCGAAAATGAAAAGGCACAGCTAAATGTAATCCTCAGTGTTGGCCAGCTGTTTCTTTGGGCTGACAGGTTTAAGTCAGGAGGGATATTATGCTAATCAAACTCTGCCTTGCATAGGGACTGCATGGATATTTATCAAGGTTCCAACATAAAGGTCAACTTGCAGCTCATGTTTGCTCTTGGGTGGAATTTCTTTTTGCAAGTGTAGAAATACGTTCTGAGAATAGGAACTGTGACTTGCCTGGTTTCCCTCTTTTTGGAAAAGCTGCTTCAAAAACTTACAAAATTGCTTCTGAAGCAGACGAAATTNACAAGTGGTTTGTGCTAAAGTTGCTGCCTTTAAGATAAGACTATTTTTTTTCCGCGCTGTTACTGCCTTTGGTAGTCGGTATTACGTGAGACCATCAGTGCTGGGTCACAACTGAAGTCCGTACAGCTTATCTCATTTCTAGAGCAGTTAAAATAGTTGAGTGAGGAGGAACAGAATAGAGCATGGAAAGATTGATGCTTTGCCCTTAGTACTTGGATACCAGCAGTTTGTAGCTCAGGAACTTCCTGAGTCAGAAAAGGCTCCATTTAATATAGTTTTTTAATGGATGTATTCCCTCTGAATTAATCCAATCTCCATTTGAGCCTGTATGAATATTTAGCTAACGAAGTTTCTTTTGCAACATCAGGGACCATCTTTTAGTTGTGAAATCAGGCTTTTCTGTCAAGATTGCTTCATAGTCAGATGGTAGAAGCAAATATTGGTGTCTTTTACTCAATGCTTAGTGAGATTATTGAAGATGAACATTCTTTGATGTCTGTCCAGTGTAGTAATGGCATTGACATCAACTAATTTTTTGTTACCTCAGCTGAGATAAGTGACCTTCTTGCAGGTTTTGCAGCAATGTTCTTTAAAAGGGATTAATTATTTACCTGTCATGGCTATTTGTGCTCAACCATTTTCCTTAAGGGGTTATTTTCTGGATTAGGTGTTTATGTACTTTACTGAAAACTTTCTCAGCTTTAGTGCATGTTCTGGTATTTCTCTGCTTCAGTCCATGTTTGGGTATGGTGGAGGGTGTAAAACTAAAGTGTCACACATCTTGATGGTATTGTCTGTTTGCCTTCATGTGCAAAGCCTCTGACAAGCTGTCACTGTGTACCTGGGTGGCAGTGTCTAAGTAATGGCTTCATTCACCAAAGTTCTGCTTTGCTGAGATCCGGGACCCAGCACTCTTAAGTGACAGACAGAGCCATATTTTTAATTTTTACACGATTTTTTCAAGATAACTTTACGTATGTACATCCAGTCCCCCCACGCATCTGACCATCTGTATGAATTGATCCTTTCTGTATGGAATGGGACCATCTGGTTCAATACCCAAATTATTTGGAGTGAAGTTCTGTGTTTGGCATAAGGAAAAACTTTCTGCAAAAGATGAAGATGCAAGAAAACAAAATTAGATCTGCTTTCTTGTCAACACTTGATACATGTGCCTTGGACATGTAGGGTGAAAAATCCTTGGAAAGACCTCAGTAAGACCTGTCTTTCCCTACTCTCATTAGTTTTCTTTTCTTCCCGAAGGATACTTAATTTTCATGAGGAATAGGAAATTTCTTTGTTAAAACATCTGGCCTTTCAGATCTGGATATGAAGTCTCAACCCTTCAGAATAGTTTCTGGTTTCATGAGAAACCTAGCAAGCTTAGAAAAAATTTGCTCAGTAGAAGTTAGTTGAAGAAGACTCAATGTAAAATGAAGTAGTAGAGGAGAAAATGTTTCTAATTAGGGACATGCCAAGTAGTATGGTTAAATGTTATTCTGAGAAGGCTTTGTTTTAATAAGTTTTCTGAAAATAATATAATTAAGTTCAGCATGAAGTAGGGTAAAGTAAAAGAGTGTTTCTCTTCTGTGTGAAACTGTTTATAATGTTTGGACATGGTTACTGCTGACCCTTGGGAAACTTAAATTTGCAGCTTAATGTTTATAAAAAATTAATTTCTGAAACTATGTCAGAGTATTAACAAGAATAGTGTAATACTTTTCTTTTAAAGTTATTATCTTAACTTGTTGTCCTTATTTCTCTTTCAGATAATCCTAGGAGAGACTCTCTCAGTCTTTTATAATAATTTGCACTCAAATTCGTTTGTCAGAAATAACTACATAGCCACTATTTACAAAGCCATTGGGACCTTCATTTTTGGGGCAGCAGCTAGCCAGTCGTTGACAGACATTGCCAAGTACTCCATAGGTAGACTGCGTCCTCACTTCATTGCTGTGTGCCAGCCCGACTGGACACGGATCAACTGCAGCCTGGGCTACATTGAGAACTTCACTTGTCATGGAGACAAAGCAAAAATCAATGAGGGAAGGTGAGTCTGACTGATCTTGTACACTTGGTTGTGTAACATGTTTGTTAACTTGGGACAATGAGTTTGGTAATACTGCTGCAGTTTTTGTGCTTCTCCTAGAATAAATTCATTGTAATTTTAAACACTAAACCCTGTCTAGACAGTGGGGTTTTTTTCCCAATTTGTGAAAGCTTGTTTTATTAATGTATAGATAAATGCCTAATTGTGTGTTTGTTTCTGCTTATTTAGAAAATGTGGATGATTGTCTTTTTTTCTCAGTTTCAATTGGCTTTTATTTGTGTTTCTAAAATGTCTGCATCCCAATGAAGAGAAGAATTTGGAATCTACCCTAGAAATTGGATGTAGAATAGCAAAGGAAATGTTTTCGTTTTGAAATGAAAGCAATAAAAACTGCACATCCATATAAATATATGCAGGACTATTAAGAAAATTACTGTATTAATTTTTCTCATTACTAAGAAGTTTTTTATCTTAAATACTTACCTGTGAGTTCAATTGCAGCAATATACTGTGGAAACAAGAATAAAGCATTTGACACTTCAAACTTTAGTCATTGTGCTATAAACACAGTGTTTTGAGTGCTATTGGAAGCGTTAGAAGTATGTTCAGAACAGTTGGAGTTGCTTGAGCTTTCTGCAACCTTACCTTTATAGAGACTCCTTGCCATTCTTTTTCCAGACATTCCATATACCCTCTTAGTTAGAGCTTCTCTCTTTGTGTAGTTTTTAAGTAGATGTGTGTAGTTTTGCTCACTGTCCTATGTACTCCTTGGCTCTTCTGCCGTGTGTTCCCTATAATTTTCCAGTAGCATGTATGGTATTTTTCAGTAGCCATAGGAAAATCCTGATGAAATGTGAATGGCTGTTGATGGTAGAGGAGCAAGTGCATGGATAGGCAGTAGAGTAGTACACTGGATATGTGTGGCAGGGAATACAGGGGTGGCTTCTTTGAGAAGCTGCTATGTCACACAGAGCCAGCATCAGCCAGCTCCAAGTCTTTAGTTTAAGTTCTTCATGAATCTAAAAATGCTTCTTAAGTGTAAAGAGGGGCATGGAGAAAATTTGAATTTGTTGTGATGACTGAAATGGTCCTGAAATAATCTTTCTGGGTTTTGGGGATGCTGAAAAACAAGAGGTAGCTTATGCTTAAAAAATTTTTTTTCGTATGAGAATAGTATGGGGGAACAATGGCATAGTGATCACTTACTCTGTATTCTTCCCTGTGCTTTGACATCTCAGACTTCTATGTTGGAAGCAAAATTTGTTTGTCATCTCTTAACTGATGAGCTATTAGGTTTGTATTTCCAGCTGCTGTCGTGTTCCCCTTTTCTGTTTCCCCTATAGAGTGATGTGAGAAGGCTCTCCTGTTTGGTCAGAGCTTGCCTTGAAGTGTTCATTTGAGTGTGAGCTGGCTTGTGGGGCTTCTGCTCTCAGCTGAGGCTTTTGCATGCACAGGAAGCTGTAAACCAAAAGCTAGCAAGTGGTCAAAGAAGGGTAGGATAGATTCAAGTGGGACATTGTCCTGTAGAGGTGTATGACCTGGATGCAGTGATCCAGTAAATCTTTCAGGGTTTCCTATGGAAACTGGGTTTCGATGATCTTGGGTCATGTGCCCACACAGAGGCCATGTGCCTGCGGGCATTAACCTTTCAGTTAATAGCCCACTAAGAGGAGAGAGGTGGATTGCAGGGAGTTTTTTCTAGGAAGCTGGAAGAGGTCAGTTGTCTCTCAAGCTGTAACCCAGAGATAAATTTCTATATCAGCTGACAAAATTATTAGTGGCGAACCTGCTACCATCTACTCTTATTTGCATAGATTAAATAGGCATAGATTAAATAGGTAGAAATGCAAAGAGCATGAAAACAGGACAATCATAGTGTTGCATGTAAAATCATGTGTTCTGAATTGAACCTATTATTCCTATATAGTAGTAAAACTTGGGGTTGCATTTGAATATTTTTGAAGATTCATGCTTGATTGTACAGTCAAAAACACAAATCTAATATTTTGTTTATTATTTCATTGAAAACAATGAGAACAATGTAAAAATCCATTGTATGCTTCCATTATTCATATTGTATTTTCTGATAAGTTATCTCCTCTCTTCTCATTTCTTACGATTTTTTTACTAATCAAAAGTATAAAATAGTTTTGGTATGCAGCATCCCTGAGTAGATCAGACTTCTTGTTCTGAAATGGAATAAGTGTGTGTGTTGAAGAGATGGGTGTAAGATGGAAGTTTCTAAAGGATACTTTGGAAGTAGTAGAGAAATTAGGTAATCAATCAGTGTTTCTATTTCCTCCTTAACAGTAAAACTGGAAGGGGAAACTTTTGAAATAGTTTATTTTTTACCACATGAAGATTAAGGAGTAAGCTCTGTAAGTTCAATTTGCAGGAACTTCTAGAAGACTAACCTCAAGAAAACAGTTGGTGTTTCTGGAAGCCCGTAAGTTTTATGGTTGGAGGCTGAGAATGTTTTAGGCAAACATATTGCATATTATTTTCCAGTACTGTTTTATGTAAATCTCATGTTTCCAACTCTTTGCATATGTCTACTCTGTTATAACATGGGAGCATGAGAGAAAGATAGTAATTAGTTTTTATTGTACAGTGGAAAGAACAGTATTACAATACATGCATGCTTTCTCAGAAATATAAACCAATGGATTTAGGATTGATTGTCTAAATGAGTAAAGTGCCCATGAGTTATGGTTAGTTTCACTTTCTAACCTGAAGTTAATAAGACAGTTCTTGCTGACTGAAGTATCTTGTTTGCTGTGTATCATGCTGAAAACAGTCCTCCTCAGTTTTAAATACCTTAGGTTCTCCTTGACAACTTTTATAGTATGGTTGCACTTTCATTACTGGTGGCTCAGCAAAGCAGAGCATCAGAAGCACAGTTGTGTGCTTAGTAAATCTTTCATATTTGTTGAAAGATGCGTGTGAGAGTTGGCACATGTATACCCAAGTTTGTAGCACTTGAAGATACCTAAAATATGCATGGAAATCACTGGCTGTATAAAAAATTGCTGGTTATATATTAACATTATAAACTGTACTTCTTTTCTGTTCCTCTTTGTAAAGCAATCCTTTCTTCAGGCATTTGGCATTTAATTTAAGCTAGACACAGAAGCTTGCTATGAGCTACTCAATGGCACATCCTGGAGGTGAATGGCTTGTACAGAAGTGCCATCAGAAGCTTTTATGGAGTTGTTGCTAGGTTTGATGTCAGCTAGTTTTGTGTAGAGCTGTGTAGTATTCCCTCTAAATAAATATTAAGAGTAGTAACTCAATAAAGGTGCCTGACCTGGCTTGTTTTAGTTACAGAAAAGTAAATTTGATATAGAAGCAGAAGTTTTAGTGCCTGTGAATTAAGAGAGATCAAAGTCATGATGTTCTCTTGTCACTGGTGCTTGCAATTAGCATGTCACTTTTAGTGTAGTAGTATGTACTTTAATGCTGCTGAATTGCCTTTAAGGTACTTTCCTGAGCACCTATAAAGATAATGATTAGTCAATTGGCTGTTTTCCCTTTCAAATAGGCAAAGCAGGGCTCAGTAAAATAGGTAGGTGCGCCAGGCTATAACCCTGATAAAGTGGGGATGTGAGTGAGCAGTGTTTACTAACCTCTGACTTCTTTGGCTTTTGCATTTTTGCTCATCTTCCTTTTCTTCTGGCTTTCCACTGCATACCTTTGCCTGGTTTTGACGGGGTTGGCAACATATGCAAATGCCTCAAGGAGTAGGCAGATAGGACAGATGATGGCTTCTCCATTCGTTATTGGTAGCTAAGGCATGCTTCTCAAACCTGTCTGCTCTAACCAGTCCACAGCAGATTGTTGATACACCCTGTTAGCTTTCCTGCATCCAAAAGACTGACCAGAAACCACAGATTTTCAGCAGCAGGAGCTCTGAATTAGTGTTTCAGTGTTCCTCTGGTGAGTGTACTTTGCTGTAGTTGCTGGTTGCCTGAAATGAGTGTGTAAACAGTGAGGCTTGAGTGTCTAGTAGAGTAAAAAAGGAGAACATCAAGAGCTGCTCTTTTCGTCTAGTGTATGAACGCGTGATTGCTCTGGAATAGACTTATTTTTTAGCATCTGGCAGAGGGGAAAAAAGTCAACTTTGTAAAGTATTTGTTCAGTTAAGCTGAAATACATTGTGCTTCAAGATTTCAAGCGGTGCCTTCTGATTGTATCACTGGGATGTACCGAACCATGGTGTGGCAGTATTAACTTATGAGCCAGTTAATGAGTGTCTCCCAACTCATTTTGGCAATCAGGAATTGCTAATTCAGCACTGGTTGCCTTTCTGTAGACAAGCATTTGTAATCTCTAGGAAGTAAGATCTGGAATCCGGAGGACACACTTGACCAGACCAACCCAAACCTGGTAAAGGTCAGTTTGTTGTCATCTTAAGCAAAGAATAAGTATTTCCTAATGGTTGTAAAATCTAATCTCAAAAAAAGTAAATGCGATTTCAATGAAAGTTCTGTCAATTTTTTTTGAGGAGGGTGAGAACTTAGTAGTAATGGTAGGGGTTTCTCTCTAGTTTTATAAAGTTCTTTCTACAAGCAAATAAAGACTAAAACAAAATCAAACACGATTCCCTAAGTCTTCCCGGCAAAAAAACGGTGAAAATTGAACAAAAACTCTACAAAAACAACAAAGAACCCCAAAACCAAACTTCTGGTTTAAATAAGACTAATTCAAATATTCTTTCAATTGTGATTGAAAGAGTATTTGAATTAGTCTTATTTAATTCTCAAACAATGTAACAGGTGCTACATAGAGCTTACAGTATTTTTAGAACTTAATTTAGGATTGTGCTGTCATTTTGGGGTGTGTGTATATATATAATTTTATAAACTTGGCAGCACAAACTGCACATTAAAACCTTGTATGAAAGTCAGGTGTATTGAATATGATACTATTTGAACATAGATTTTATCCACAAAATGTTAAAAATAAATGTTGTAGCATGAAGTATGCTGTGCTTAGTGTCTGCTGAATAATTTCACAGGGACAGTAATAAACTAGGGTGTAATAACATTTTTTGCTCATGCAAATGATATGTCCCTAGAACTTCAAAGCTTTAAAGCTTACTTCTTTCAATTTTCTGGGTTTAAAGTAATTTCCTGCAGTAATAATGTAGGAAAAATAAGTTTACAGTGTCTGTATTCAGTAAGGAATGAGAAACAGAAATTTGCTAATGCTATGTTGAACTTGCAACCCTTAAAATCAAAAGGCTTTTATTTAATGTGTTCCTCTTCTGGCATGTTCAGTGTACCTGGTTTTCTCATGTGCTGTAGTGGGTATGTAAGTCTCTGAAACAGACTAACTGGGACAAATCCTAACTTATTTAGTGGACACAAGCTTAAGAACCAATTCAGATACCTGGTAATTGGGTTATAAAGTTATTCTTCATAGTTTTGGATTAACGTGAAATATGTATTTTTATACTGATGATGGTGAAAGCTATTTTTAAAAAAACTTTGAAAAATGTGACCAGAAAAATGATTAAATAATTTCAGAAAATAAATACGCTGGCTTCTCTTGCTTCTTGTAAAACATCATTTTCTACCCTTTTGAGTGTACCTTTCGAGTTACCTTCCCTCCATTATTATTAATGTCCACATCATCTCTAAGACTGTGGAGATCTTGTTGCAGTGACTGGCAAGAATGGGTTAAATATTTCATTAATGTGGAGGTAGCTGTGGAGTTTTGACAAAGCCCTGTAAATACTGATCTGGTTTTTAACAATCTGAGGGACACCCTGGCTCCTTCACATGGCTGTTTAAAGGTATCTAGACAGCCTCATCATGGCATCATCTGCCTTCTTCAGCACCACTGGATGCATGTCTCATGGGCTCATGGGCTTGTCTGGCTCTTATGTAATCATGGTAAGATCTTCAGTGGCTGGATAGTACCTCCCCTCTCTGAATTTTACTACTAAGCATGAAGACCCGAGAGGCTGAAAAGATCTTTCTTCTTGCTGGCCTTCTTTAATGCATTTGCATTTTGTTTTTATGCCTCTCCAGCTGCACCTTATGAGTTAAAAGGAGAAGGGTCAACATATGGTTTAATTTCTTGAAACTTTCAATTCACTAACTTCTACTCTGAAGTTTACTTACTGAGCTCTCATTTAAGGTGCTGATTTGGAGGCATTCCTGTCTCTTAAAACATCTACTGTCAAGGTATTGCTGGCTTGTTTTGGTTCTTCTTTTGAGATGCAGATATGAGGACTTTTTGTTACATTCATATATGAGATCTGGATTTTATAATTGTCAGGTGTCGCTTTGTGATGGAATTTTACTGTCCTTTTGGACTGTAACTGAAAAATCTCGTTTGAATTTCAAACCTAGGTAATTGCTGGATCCAGCTTTTGGGGTTTTTAAAAAATATAGTAAAACTTAGTCTTTAGGAATGCGATTCCAAACCTTATTTCATATTTTTGAAACTGAAATATTGATACTAGTTCCATAACAATGCAGTTTCAGTGTTGTACAAGGAGACAGGTCAGGTTTCTGTTTCTGAAAGTGGAGGGAGCAGTATTCATTAAAGCAAAAAGATGCATATAGCAAACATCTCATCCCCCCAGTTATTTCATGCTCTTTAAGAAAGCAGGGCAGTTATACACATTTAGCAGTGATCTATACTTGTCATATAAATCAAGCAGCTTTTTTATTCCAGGAGTGTAAAGTGCTTGAGTATCCTCCTCTTAGACATGGAACAGTTGCAGATGGGAGGCCATAAGCATAACATGTTCTTCCACAGTTGATAAACTGCAAAGCTGGGAATGGGAAGTAAGGGTCCAGATCTTTTCTAGTGAAGGATGTGAAAATATATGTCTAAACAGTCCTTTGAAAGTCTAGCCCTTCATGCAAACACTTTTAGGTATGATAGCAAGTTTTTATGTGAGCAGTTAAGTGTGTGTGCACGCAGTACTTGTGTGCACACATACCATGTTTTGCTTAATCTCTGTTTCTGAACAAGTAGAAGTAGTGTGGGTGATCTGCAAATGGGTACTGGCAGTGGATGTACTTAAAGTGGTTGCCTTAATTGTCTCTTCTAGTATATATTATGAGGAATTTGCTGTTAAGATCTTTTGTAGCTGAAGTTTGAATCATGTTAACCGATTCTGAGAACATGGTTTAATATTTCAGAACTTTAGAATGAAGTTGGAACAAAATCATTATTTATTGTTCCCAAAAATCCATCTTTTCCCTTAATGGGACAAGTGAATATAAATGAGGAACAGAGCAGTGGTATGAATATTCAGAAGATGAACTGAATGCCGGCATATTCACTTAGGTTGGTAATGGGCTTCTCTTCTAATGATGCTAAATTTGGTTGCAGTTTGCAGTACAGTTTGTTGTGTCTTGTTGCTTTAACGCTGGGTAAACTAATTCTCCTCAGTACAAATTCTTGTACAGTGTAATTTTTTTTCCCTATGTATGATTGTCCTGGTTATGTGTGAAAGGGCTCCCTAATCTACCTGCTTAAGCTTCCTGAGTTTACTACAAATTTTTCTTAAATGCAGTATTTATTGCATTTTAGCTGAGCAATGCAGGTTTGTCACAATAACGCAATCACTAACGTCTAAATATTTTTGTTAGATATTACTTTTTTTAATTTCTTTTGCTGAGTGCGGATGTTGGGGTGGGACCTAAAAGTTCGGAGTTCTGGGTTTGGAGCAACACTGAAGACCTCCTGACAAAGTAGATCCAGGAATACATCCAGGAAACTGCTCTTCCTGGATTATTTGTCAGCCAACTAAGCACATACATAGAAATTAAACCTTTGAACCTGAAATGGTAAATATTATGCCCTATTGTAGAAGGCTGCTACTTCAGAGGCACTCTGTGCAGTCTGAGCTTTGTTGGCCCCCAAAAGCAGACTTGTACAGCTAGCAAGGATGTGTATGTGTTTGAAACACTTCCTTTTAAGTTAAATTTAACCTTGGATATTTGCAGTTCCCTAATTTCAGTCTGTCACTTTCTGTTTGTGGTAACAAGCAGCTGTCAAGGTTCATAATTGTAATTGTATTACTAATGTACAGGTTCGTATTACAGCTCAGATGTCTGTAGGAAAAAACAGTTCCCTGCATCAGTTGATGTATTGCTCCCATGCTGACTCAAAACAAGCTGCGTGTAGTCTGCCATTGCAAACTCAAAATGTAATCTTCAAAGGAAGTTTTTAGGAAATTAGAGCTGACTGTTTTGAGCTTGATAATTTATTTCAACACAATTGCCAAGGTGGTGCCCTTTACCAATCATTTGCCAGGAATTTGTCGGCTTTGTTCATAGCTATTTCTCAGGTTGTAGCCCTGCATGTGCTGTGAGTGCAGTTAAATCACTGAGCCGTTCCCGTAGCAGGGCACCCATGCCACACAGCTGGTATGGTGCTAATCCATATAACTTTGTTTGAAGTTCAACCAAAGTTTTGAAACTCTTATGTTGTCTGTTCTATGTACCCCTTCAAAACTGTAACTGTGTTAAAACAAAAAGCAACAACTACAAACCCAAAAAACCTTTGCAAAATTTCCAAGGCTTATACATTATTTACTTCTATTTTAATGAATGCTTTTCTTTTTCCTTGTTTCATTAAATAGCAATTGGTTTGCTCTGGAATTTTTAAACTTAAGTTAAGAGACTGAACATTTGCTTTTAAGCTATCCCATCTCTATTAAATAACCTGTCTCTCCTTATCTGTCTCCCTGCCTGTCAGTACTGAGGAGAGTATTTCTATAATGAAATATTATTTTGCATTAAAATTATATGGCTTTTATAAAATGTACCAATATTCTGGTTTGAAACTTCTTAAAGCTTTGTTGAAAACCAAATTGCATTTAATGATTCAAGCATAACTGAATGGGTTAGTTCTCATTTGGCAGTTTCCATCAGCATCATGAATCAGAAATTTCTCATGTGTCAGACACTTAATATGTGTATACTAGGGGCATACTGGTGTGTTGTGTATAGCACTGATTATTTCTTTTATGGAGCTTTCAACCTGTGAAGTGCTCTACACTACTGAAATTTCTATGTATAGGAGTTTTCGTTGGAGGCTACTTTACTAGTTTTCACTTCTGAAAATGTACATGCAAAAAAGAAAACAGAACCAGCTTGGATACCAAGGCATTTGAAAGGAATGGAAGGCCACACATGTACTACTATTCAGATGGTGCAGCTTTTTCCTTAAACACTGCTTTCACCGTTATGCCATTACTATTATTCAAGATATAACCTGACTGGTTTGGGAACACTTACAGTCCTAATGAAATTATTCATGACATCTGAGAAGTGGAGCTTAGTTGGGGCAACTACACATTATTTTACATGGAAGGAAAAATGAAAAATGGCAGTGAATAAAAGCCTTTTAATATTTAAGCCTTGGAAGCTTCTGAGCTGGCAGTGTGTGTTGAAATGGGGCTATACTTGATCTGGGAGCAAAAGGAGCTGCCTTTGCAAAAGAAGCTAACTGGTTGTGGGGAGAATTGAATCTGAAAGGTGAACATGCTCTAATCAACTGAGATGCAGTTCTGCAATCTGGATCTTGTTTGTTATCCTACATCTCCTTTGCCCTAGTGGTAGGTAATGTTCATTTTCATGACTGATACTAAAACTCTTCCCTCTTTAATGGTTTTCAGACAAAGCTGGGCTTGAAATCCATTTCAGTAGCTTATCATGCTTAAGATCATTGGGAATCGAAGTATGTGCCTTGTGTTCAGTGCATCCTGAAAATTATTTGAAAGCTACTGTGGTGAACCAAGCAGGTGGCCAAACATCTTCTCATTCACAGAATTTCACTTGTTTGCAAAGCTTGTATCTAAGGTAACAGGAGGAAGAAGTCTCTTAAGATAAAACTTTAGGTGTGTATAACTGTTTCAATTAAACAGTACTGCAGGAACAGGTATCCCCTGAACTGTTCTCCCACTGCCTCTTTTCCTTTTCCCCTTCAAAGATTAGAAGAATCTGCTGAAGAATGTGTCCTGCACGCTTGGCAAGCACTTCTTCTGCCCAAAGCAGTTCCTTAAAGAACAAATAACACATAAATCCCTGATTTAATAGAGATTATAATTTTCTCTCTTGATTCCCTTTATGTAAACTAACATTACTGCCAATCAAAAAAGTATTATATGGATAAGTTATGCAGACATAATAAATGGAATAGGAACCTGTAATCTGGTGCATGTGAGAGCAAACTATTAGTCTTTAGAAATGCTGGTTTGAGTACCCCTTGCTGCTATTTTCACTTTTACTCTTTCCTGAGATGGGATACTAAGAAGAGAAGTAAACAAAGTCCTAATTTTTGTTTTCCTCCCTATTGGAGGAGGCTAACTAGAAATGTAGTGGAAAGTTTCCACTTTCCTTTTGTGCCTTGAGTTAAATGGAATGATAAAATCAGAACTGATGGAAGATAACTTGTTTTGTAATGGTTTTGCAATGTGCGTGAGGAAATTGCAGCATAGAATTTGGTTGGGCTTTGGAATATTGAAAGCTCAAAATGTGGATGTTTGTGTGTGGCATGAATGACAGGAGTTGGTGACTTCTTGCTGCCTAGGAAATTTTAAAAAACTTCGAAGTTCCATGTGGAGGTTGACTGCTGCTTATTTAAAAAGGAAAAAAAAGCAGTAGGAGTATGAAATTTTATTTTGCAATCAGGTTTATTCCCCTGGTAGCTGCTGATATAAACTTGTGCTGTCAGCTGCAAAATAGCTAGCTTAAGTAGTCGTTGCTCAATTAGGTTGTTCCATCAGTGTGTAATACTTCTGTTTAAATAGAATTTACAGACTATCTGCACACTTGAATGTATCATCAGTTAATTTCTTCAGTTCCCAGAGAGTAAAGAAACAAACACCCATCAAATCATGCCAGCAGAAGCTTTATCCAACTTCAGAATCTGGTCAATCTAGCAGTGAAGACAACCCTTATAGTACCTAATGCTGAGTAAAACTACTTGATGTTGATCCTGAGCTTTGGAAAAAGTTACATTATACCCCTGTTTCTTGCATGGTCTGCAGCATTTGTTTCAAAGGCTGGTGGCTAGGAAGGTGGTTAGAAATTAGAAAATACCGATCTCTTTGTAGAACCTGTTAGATTTGGTTTGTGTCAGTAGTCTAAGCAGGGAAATTTAATTGTGTGTGATAGACTGTAAAAGGAAAAATGTGGTAAGTCTGCAAAAACATGGTCATGGTATTAAATCATGTGTATTAAATGTCAGCATTGGCAGTTTCCTCACTATCTGCCACTGCTTAAAGCAGGGCTGAGTGGATCCACTCTTCACCCCAGATACTATTAGGGAATTGTGCAAGATACTTGCTATTAAATGTTAGGTCTTGTGTTGAAAAACCTGTCAATAAAATTTTCCAGATGAGGATTACTGAACTGGAAAGACTATGACAGCGTTTTCCTATGTCTGAGTGTATGGCTTTGTACTGAAGTGTGGGTATAATTACTGGCAGAGAAGGAAGAAAGTGGAGAAATTAGGAATGTTGTCTTTTTAAAGTGGGGTTCTGAGTAGTTCCTGATAATGTTCAGTGGGTGAACTTCTTGTGTATTTATTTAAACTTTTCTTTGCAATGATGACAAAAGTGCTTGATTTCAGAGTCCTCAAACCTCTCAGCCCACACTGATCTTGCAAGCTGTAGCAGTGCAAGCCCAGCACATAAGGAAAGAGGGAGTCCTGGGAGAACAAGTTGGTTGTTGAATACAGAGAAAATTGACTTTAAAGAATGTCATGCTTAAGCATAGAACTAGGACTTTACTAAACCACGGCACTGAAATACTAGGAATATTTCACTGACATTTCATGTGGCTTGCTTGTCATAGGCATTGGCTTACTCAACACAGGCATGCTGAGCTGCAGCACTCTGGCATTTTTAATCCCCTCCAGATCATGGAATGGGTAACACAAATGTCAGTGGAAGCTTTGAGTCAGACTGGGAGAATCCAGAGAACTTGAAGATGGAAAGGACTTTCTGGCTAATCCAGTTGGGTGTATTTATTTGCTTTGATATGGGAGTGTGCGTAATGTTTTGCTGAGACGCCTGTTTTTCTTCAAGGGATCATTCCATAATTCTGTAATTACATTGGGAAGATTCCCCTATCATTCAGCCTCTGTCAGGTTTATTGTAGTACCACAGGACACCCTTTCTTGTGGCTTATCTCTTTCTACTGTCATTTGCTTTAATTTCTCACCATTTAATGCTCCACTGTACCATTCATGTTTAGCTGTTCTCTAGTCTTGTGTTTCCCAAGGCTATTAATTTCTGTCAGATCCCTGCACTTGTCTTAAAGTTTCTGCACATTCAGGTGTTCATACGAAGACATTAAATGAAGACAAGACATCAAGCTTGTTTACCGAGTTCCAGTGTGCAGTAATTCACTTAAGAAATCATGCACTCTACAAAATACTGCCAAGCAGAACTTACTTCTTAAAATATGCTCTTTCTTGTAAGCCACAGTCCAAGACAAATGATCCTTTTATGTGCTGTATGCTGTGTTCCATTTTTCTACTAAATGAAGAAACATAACCTTTCAGGACAGCTCTGCTCCTTAGGCTAAGCTGGCCTTGTGCATGGAAAGTAATAGAAGGTTGTCAGTGTCAAGTCCTGCAAGGCAATATCTCTTAGTCTTGCTTATCTGGGCTTAGAAATCTTGGCTAAAATAACAAAGTGGTTGAGCTGATATGCTTCTTGTAGGAATTGTTTGTACTTTGATTATTTTTCCAGGTATTCTTTAAAAATGCAGACTTACAGTAATAAACCATAGTGATAAATTGTAGTCAGTCTTATGGCAACCTTTTTAAAAATTATTGCGTCTTTACTTTTGTCTTTATTGGAAACCATGTGATATTCATGGCAAAACTGAGTTTCAAGAAAGCTAAATAGCCCTTAAATTACCTTATTTTAAGACCTTTTTATGATGTCCAGCTCTTCTGTGTACATTGGAAACTAGGAGTATACTTTAGACCTCAACTGAGACCTGAAGCTAGTTTTATGTTACTACTTAAGGCATTCGTCTAACTTGAGAATAATATGTTGTCCAAGTGGAAGTAATTAAAGCTTATGCTTTTTTCCTGTTAAAATGAAGCCCTGTTCCTGACATAGGAGGAGATATGTGAGATAGGTGTTGATGGACTGAAAGACATGGACCTCTGAAAAAACGGGTTTTTTAATGTCAGAATTGGCCATTTTGGAAACAATCAGATCAAGACATTGGACTTACCAGCTCTATTTCATGATACTTCAGTTTCACTGGATGTTGTTCTAATACTATTTTGAAAAGGGTGTTTTGGAATCTGATGTGTGAATTCCTATTGTTATAATGTAGCCTTTCTGTCACTGGTGAAAGGTAGGGATTTGGAGAGTTGTCTATACCATTTTACTGCTGGCTCACAACAAAGCAGCACTTGCAGTAGGATCACAACGAAGCCTGGGCTGTACAAGTGTTTGGCTGGTCTGATAGACATGACATTCCCGTGGCTTTGGGAAGACATTATTTACATGCTGATGAATTGCTGGAAAACTTTTTCATTGTCAATCTTAATGTTTGAAAGGATTTTAAGATTTTTTTTTAAATGCCTGTTTTTTAAAGATGTCTAGAGACAGTATTGCCAAAGAAATTTCAATGGGACTGCACAATGTGCAAGTTGGATCAATAGTTTGTCCCCGTTGTATTTCTGGCAATACTTCATGTGCTTAGCACAGTATTTTCAGTCATACTTACTTATGCCTGGTAAGAATGCATTCAAAATTCATAATCTTCAACCTGGGACAAGGCATTCTTAATGTCACCTCAGGCTAATGCATTCCTGAAACAAAAAAGACCAGTAGTCAACAACACTTTCAAAAGGGTATAGGAATTCCAAAATAAACTTAAAGAATTGTATTTTTTCCTTTTATCACGTACTAGTCTCCTGAACTCTTTCAGCTGGCAATGGGTTGCTTTCAATAATTGTGGGAAATGTCATCTTATGGCCAACAGGAACAGCTCCAGAGCTATTGGATAAAATATTGCCATAGGAGCCAGGAATTCCTTATTCTGCATCTTCTGTAGAACAGCATGCTTTGTGTTCTCAGAAACACATGTTAGAAAGACAGGGCTCTTCAAAATGCTTGTTGTATTGGTTTTCCTAGTGGACTCTTGCCCAGAAATGTTAAATGTTAGAGTACAAGAGTGGAAAAGGGATAGCTAACTGTAGTGTAATCTTAATGGTTTTGAACTTCAAACATTTGAAGATAGTACATTGTCAATAAAGTTTTTCTTTTTAAGAAGTTAATTGGAAAATACCAGTTGGTGAAACAAAAGTAATCTTATTTCAGATTGCTTATTTAGTACCTCTGAAACCAAAAGCTATTGCCAGTGTTTTAAATCAACAATAAACCAAAAGCTCTAAAACCTCTGGAATAAACCTATGTAGGCTTTTTCTGATGCAGTTTCTAAACGTTATATGTGCAAATTAATTAAGGAAGTTTTGCAGTTTCACTTGTGCACGAGACTGTTTCATTGCCTTCTTTGTGGTATTTGAGGAGGGTATGTTTAACCTCATTTTCTTGCTGCACATCAGAGCTGCCTTCATTACTTTAGTCCAAAGAGTAGAAATGTTTCCCTTGACCTGGAATTTCCCTGGCCTTGGGGTCTCTGCCCGGCAGAGGCACCAAAACAGGAACCTGCTGGATAGGGTAGAGGTCGGTCTGGAGAGCTATGAAACTTTATTAAGTTGGTCTTGTTTGTGTATGCCACACTGCTGAGGGAGGAGTGTTCTGTTTGTGTAGTTAAATTGCACGGAAGCCTGGCCGAGACCTGGCTGGTGGCCTGTGAAGCAGCACAGTTACAAGGCTCTGTGCACAAAATGGAAAAAAGTAGAGCTAAGTACAGTTCTTTCATCTCCCTGCTTAAGACTAAATTAGAAATGTCTTTCCATTTTGCCTTGTCGTCTTGAAGAGGTGGGTGGCATGTATTTTACAGCGATGGCTCTTCACAAAACCAACTGTGCAAGGGAGGACCTGGCCAAAGGAATCCTGGACTGTCAGTGTCAACTGTCAAGTCCGTTCAGCCTAGACCTGATAAAAGCCTTTGGGAGTTGAGAGCAGTGTTGGCACTTTAGATGAGATCACCAAGTACAACTCATTTCTATAAATATTAGATGTCATTTTTTGCAGTTGGCTGGCTAATAAACTGCATTCCTGCCTTTCCCCCTACCCTTCAGTGATAAATGATCAGGATCTGTGTGAATCACAGATTAAACAAAGGTGTACGCATGTGATACAAACTACTAGATAGGAGTTGTTAACTACTGCCTCTTGATGGTGACTAAGTGTAAGTAATTGGTTTGAGGTGGTTAATGTCATATGTATTCATACATGTACTGTGACTATAAGATAAGGAATTTTAAGAAGTAATTATATTTAAAGTATTCTAGCATTTGTCAAGATGAAGTATTAAAGGACACTTGATTTGTGTCTTTGAAGATGTGTTCCCTTGCTGTTCAAACTTCAGTCAAAGGTTTAGTAGTTACTGCCTGATGTGGAGATCAACTTAACTCTGGAAAAGGATAACTACTGAGTAGTGAAGTGTGTACTGTTTGTCAAAAGCTGTCGTCAGATGTGTGTGCCTCCTTGAAGAATAGTATGGTCATGTTTGCATTTTACCAGTTCACTTCTATAATATAGATTAGTATTGCTGGAGACTGAATGTTGTAAAAGAAAACTGATGATGTCTGATCTTTTCTCTTCCAGACTATCATTTTATTCTGGCCATTCTTCATTCTCCATGTACTGCATGCTCTTCTTAGCAGTAAGTACGCTCTTTCCATCTAAGTGACAACAAAAGATCTGTTAGCTACCCAGTACAAAAACTGAATATTTACTTGGCTGCTTTGCATGATGGACATTGCTTTTGTAGGATACTTGTCTGGTACAGTTAAAGACTTCTCAGTAGGAGTTGTAAGGGTGGTGATACTGGGACAAGAAGTAGAATGATGTTTGGTATGCCTAAGAATACTTAATATGGTAATTGGCTTGTGTCTCGTGTCTAAAATGAACGTAATGACAAGTGGGTTCTGAAAAGAAGATGCTACTTAAATTTCATTACATTCAAAGTATTATAAACCTTATAAAATTCATAAGGTTTATAACAGTTTAAATTTATAAGCCTTATAAAAATCCGTAATAAAATATGTCTCATTTAATGAAATGTGCAAAGCCTATTTTAAAATAAAACAAACAAGACCCTTAAACACTGATCCAGTGTAGTTGGGCCCATAAGCACAAAACAGCAGATCAATTTGAATTTTAAAATTCCTTTTTATTTTTCCCTATTTTTCAGGGACAGAGAGGGAAGAGTGAGAAAAGCAAGAGGACAGTAAATATTAGTGTTAAGGTCAATTCGGAAATGCTTCAGTTGGAGATTAATATATTTTAGTTGAAATTGTTCCAAGTCAGCTAGGACAAATTATCTTCACTCTTAGCATAAGCTTTATAACACAAAAGACTGATTTTGTTGTTCTCCCCCTGCTAAGTGGTAACACAGAAGGCATTAACAACTTTATGGAATTTTGTTGTTAATGTAGTTGTAATATTAAGCTCTAGTACTGGACATAAGTTGCTAACATATGTACATTCCATGATCTTTACAGACCTCAATTTGCTTTCTTGTCTTGGTTGCATCTTTAATTTTTTCACTCTCGGCAATAGTATAACATCCACAGTGAGTGGACTGATTGTTCAAACTAAACAAAAACCCCCACAACTACACACACACAAAAGAGGTGGCTCTTCAGTATGATGTAGGTGGTTTTTTAACTTGTTTTTAGAATAAAGGTATTTCAGAAGCTTGGTGTTCAGTTTTGATCTGTCATGCAGTTTTTTTATGGTTAAACCTGTTTGGTTCCTCTGCCCTGCTTACTGGTCTTATCTAATGTAAATACAAAGAGTTCATAAAAGTATTATGTCCTGAGTTTGACTAGAGTCTGGTACGACTTCCTGTCAGCTGTTTGGGGTTTTGAAAATAAATAATAAAGTGTCTTTGCTCATTATGACTGGCAGTCTCCAAAATTATATGGGCCCACTCCTAATAGCATTTCAAACCCAAACCCACTCTTTCCGTAGTACAGTGAAGCAATTACTGCTATACAGAGGGGGCAGCCTCATACTGATTTGCCCTGCTGGGCTCAGTCAGACCCTTCTCATCCAATATCTTCTCACGTGGTTTTGTTTAGCAACGTGATAATGTGATACTGACACCTCACACAAGGACAGACCTGGAGATGAGAAAAACCTTGGTAGTGTGTAGCAATATGTATTGTTTGTAATTTATACTGACTGGATTACAGTCATCTGTCAGGGATCTGAAGCTGTCTGAGCTTTTACCTCTGTCCCATGTGTGTAAGGAGCGTTCTGCTGCAGCCTGGGTAAACGGTGGTGGTCAGAAGGAATTCTCAACTCATTAACTGAATAAAAGATAGTAGGTCACACTAGATAATACAACTCTCTAGATGAACACAAGGTAGTAGAAGATGTCCTGAACAGACTCGGCTTGAGACCTTGTTTAGTTAACCTACTAGGCTTGGAAAAAATTCAGCCTTTCGCAAGAAAGTAAAGAATTCTTAATTTTGAAGTTACTCACTTCATGTGGCTTGAATAATGCTTTCTGAAGTCCCTGTGGCATATTTTTTTGAATCCATGCAGAAGAGTTTGTCTGGAAGGTTCTGGAAGAGGAAATGATGAACCTTAGCTGTCTTGGGGCTTTGTGTGTATGAGTTTCATTCTTGGCAAGCTCTCACATGGGCAGGTGGCAAGTCAAGTGAAAATCAAACCCTTCATATGCAAGCCACTTCAAAATACCATAAACCCTGGCCTTGTGTCTGTCCTGGTTCAGACACTTGCTGTGCTCAGAGCGGTCCTTGTGTTCGTTCAGTTCTGTAGTAATTGCAAAACATGGCTTTGCTTAGTAGCATCCTTAAACTAGAGGGGTACAAATGCCTTTAACTCTTCTAAGATGACATTTGAACAGGAAGTGTTTCATTGGAGATCAGTTTGTTTTTCATTAGTCAATGAGTTTCCAGAGCCCTTTGTGTTCCTGCACCTGTTTCTTGTCTCTGGCTGAGCTATATTGCCCAGTAAAAATAAGAGGCTTTGTAGAGACTAGACTTCTACTTCCTTCTGTCTGATAATAAGATTAATCATCTAGAAACTGCCATGAGGCTGTTGTAGGGACATCTGAAGAAGGTTAATTGCTCCTGTGCAGTATGTTTTTGTCTTGCTGATTAACACAACCTTACTGCATACCAAGAAACCAAATCGAGTGCAGATGTCTTCAAAAAGACAGCTAGTGAAGGAAGGTGAGGAACACACACACACACACTTGCCCACATGGCAAGGCAGAGTGCTGCTGCTGGCTTCAAGCCAAACCTGTGGCACTTGATGGCTTGTTCTTTCGCTGAGCTCTGATGTTGGCTTCATCAGCACCCTGCACATGTCCTGCAGCCACAGGCTTAGTCATCAGCAGGACAGGCCGTTAACATGTGGCGTTACTCAGAGGCAGTGTTAATCATAACCAGACACTAACACGCTGCTTTCTGGAGAGACTGGAGGAGTCTGGTGTGTGTGTGTTGTGTATGTGTACTGCAGAAAGTGTGCTCGTAAGTGTTACCTGCTGAATGTGTGTGCTGTGTCAGGTGAATCCATGTCTCTGTAGAGAACCAGTCGTAGGAGGAGCATCTGAGGGAGTTGGGGGTTCAGCCTGAAGAAAAGGAGGCTCAGGGGTGACTGTATCACTCTCTACAACTGCCTGAAAGGAGGCTGTAGCCAGATGGGGGTTGGCCTCTTTTCCCAGGCAGCAAGCAATAGGATGAGAGTAAATGGCCTTAGCTTGTGCCAAGGGAGGTTTAAAATGGATATTGGGAAAA
Organism: Rhagologus leucostigma; assembly: GCA_013397725.1. Taxonomy (NCBI): domain Eukaryota; kingdom Metazoa; phylum Chordata; class Aves; order Passeriformes; genus Rhagologus; species Rhagologus leucostigma. Next base: position 406,424 of record VZTD01001881.1, read on the forward strand.
GTTTCTTCTTGGAAAAGATTGTCAAGTGTTGGACCAGGCTACCCCAGGGAAGTGGTGGAATTGCCAGCCCTGGAGGTAGTTAAAAGATGGGTGGGTGTGGCAGCTGAGGACATAGATGAGTGGTAGACTTGGCAGTGCTGAGTTAACAGTTGAACTCAAATGATCTCAAGGGTATTTTCTAACCTAAACAATTCTATGATTCTGTGACATTTCTGACTTGGCAACCATTTGGATTTCTTCAAGAGTCTGAATTATGCTGAGGAGTATTCCTTTCTTCTGCTTACAGGAGATTGCCAAAATTATCTGAGTCCTGACTTGCATGGCTTTGCTGGTTTCAGGAGAAAAAACTGCAGTTTTGAACATAATCCTGTGCTGCATGTCCCATCTCATACTGGGGGCCACACATGGAAACACCACTCACTGTATGAGTCATCAAATGCTCTACCTTAACTGTTTGTTGCGTGGGAATGTTAAATAGTTTGTATTAGCCGTCTTTTTAAATAAGCAGCAGTATACATCACTTGTTGTTCTCACAGCACAGAGATCATTGCACCTGTAAAAAAGCTGTTGTGTCTAGCTAGATAGGTTTAAAGGTTGGGTTTTCAGCCCAATTCCAGGTTAATGTTACAGTTTCTTATATTTTCTAACTTGTTGGTACATAAAATGAGTGAAGCCCCAGAAAAAAACCTGCTTGCAGACTGTCAGTCTAGGAAGCTATGGTGGAGAATGTATTTTGAGACTCGTTTGGCAGAGCTAGATGGGTTAGTTTGTGTCCAAGCAGAGCTGTTATCTCTGGGATAAGAGCTTCTGCCAACAGCAGCTTTGTGTGGAAACTAGAGGGTGTTTGACCGCAACAGTATGTGGGAACCCAGTGACCTAATAACAGATACTGGATCTTAAATTGTCTCTGCTGTCCTCTCCCCATGCTGCTCTTTTTTTTCATAGTTAAATAGCTGGCGTGGCCTCTCCTGTACCAACAAAACTATTTAATCTTGGCCTGGAAAATGGGAGGGCAAATGTAGTGGAACACCTCTCCTAGCAGTGTCCATGTGCTAGCACCTTGCCCCTGGAGGGGGAGATGCTGCAGGTAGCTTTTGCTTTGACTTTTCCATTTAAGTATGTTTAAAAAGCTATTGTAAGTTAAAATGCCAAATGCATGCTGCCATCAGTAGCAAGAATGATCCACCACAACTGCTGGTAGAAATGTGTGTGACCCTGAGGGTTATGTTGCTGTAACAGAATCAGTCTTAGCTGTAGGTGGCCTGGGCACTTCCCTGCCTGCACCTATCCCAGGATAAAGAATAGAGCTGCACAAACCCAGCCAAGAGGCACTGCTATTCTGGGGATGGCAACATGTTTGTGCTGCTTAGACTTGGGACGAAAAGGGATGATGAATCTTGCACCATGTAACTTGAGTTGTTCTCCTACAAGTCATTGGGAACATTTTATGTATCCAAGGACACACGGAATTACAGATGAGAACAGGAGGGCAACTGGGGTTTCAGTGGCTGGGATTGACAGCCTTCTTTTGCAGAGAGATCATAGGATAAACACAAGTGAAAGCAGGCTTTAGGCTGCTTTTGGTATTCATGCTCCCAAATATGCCAGTCAAGCTCTGCTTGCAAACTCTCTTATGTTGGGATTGGAGGTTGAGTGAAACAGACTCAAACAACAGTCTTTAACACAGTATTTTAGGTATGTCTGTTTGCACAGTGCCTATTTCCTCATGTTCCTCAATGCTATTGACTAGATCTGCAGAACAGTCTTTAATGTGTTCCTGCCCACATGAAAGTTGAGGACTACTGGTCTTCTAAAACTAATGAAAAGACATTTTTTACAGAAAATGCCTTGTTTGGCTGTAGCTGTGCATAGTATCAAGTATCTTACTTCCAGCAGAGATAAAAAAATAAAGGGTAACTGGTCATGCTGCATGGCTTAAGTACGGAAGCACTTGTGCTTCTACTTGTATGTGCTCCTGGTATTCTTTTAACATTGGTATTTAGACTTTTTGTAGTAAGCAAACAAGAAAAATGATTTCTCTGTGGTTTGCTTGGAAGTTAGGGCCAGCAGTAGTAATGCCAGTATGGCAAACTGGCTCCTGTAGGACTGAGCTGAAAGCAATACATTGCAGTACTTTACTTCTTCTAGTAAAGGTTAAAATACTAGCTTCAAGGGGTTTTTTCCATCAGAAAAGAGGTAAGTGTTGTATTCCAATTTGCAATGGAATAAAATGTTGTTATTGTTTATTCTGCTCTATGGTAAAAATTATGTCAAAGTGAAATTATTTTGGCAATGTACAGCCAAGTTGAAGTGGGAGGATTAAAACCTAAAAAACCCATTGCCCACTGGACAAGTAGTATTTGTTTAGGACAGATTGATTATACTTTTGATACTGACTTGAAAGCTGAGCTGTTACTAGTAACAGGACTTTATCCCCATTGCTTAGGAGGCAGCTCTTGCACATTAATTGCCTTTGAGAACAGTATGCAGCTATCTTAAAGAGCCCAGACTGGGACATATTCTGCCTTTTTCTCCCTAGTTAAGTCATTCCCCTCCCCAGTTCAGCTTTCCAATAGATCAACTCCCTGTAGGGCTGTTCAAACATCAGGGCTGACACAGGGGCATCAGATACAGTCAGAGTGATAGGGATATACCATCCATATGAACAGCAGCTCAGACATACTCTCACACTGGAGTAACTTCAGACCTATATTCTTTTCCCTCACTGGAAGGGGAAGAACTAATTCTTGACAACTGCTTCTTTCTTTATTTTCTGCCCAATCAAAATAAAACTAAAGGACATATAAGAATGCAGATTTACCAGGGATCATAAATATGTATTTAAGAAAAGGAGGTGATCTCATTAAAAAGGCCAAATTCATTGACAGACATTGAAGTCTAGGTTGCTTTTTTAAAATTCTTTTAATATTTTTTTGAGAAGCCCAGCTCATGAGTGACTCATGCATTCTTCTACAGTTCTGTATTCCTTTTATAATACAGTTTTCTGTTTGGATGTGAGCCTGCTGTGTTTAAAAGTACATGGGAGTGACATTATCCATATTTCTGGTTTGCAGGCAGTGTCTTGTTGGCTGATGCCTATAGTTCTGTGTTTATTCAAAGATACAGTGCTTCCAGATATAAAATAAGCTGTTGCACATGTATGTAATATTTGCATAAACGTAAGATTGTATATGACAGGTTATTTCTCAGCACATCTTGTGGCACTTTTGTGCTCAGATCTGCAATTTTTTAACTGTTTACTGGATTTCTTACATTTCCTTGAATTCCAGAGTTTGTCCTAGCTGAAATATGATTAATAACTTTTATACACAGCTATTTGAGTAATAGCATTTATACAAACTAGCTTTCATATGAAGGCATCTCTCAAGTTTCCCATAACAAGCAGAAAGGGAAGAGCTATTCTGCAAACATTTACATATGTAGGAGAAAGCTTCGAAAATCTCTGAAAGAAGACTTTCTCTCTGCTGTTGCCCAGTCTGAGCAGGGCAGAGGTGTCTGGATTGTTGAAAAGGACCAGAACAGGGATGGCAGATCACTTATCTGTGTAAATACTTGTTTTCAGTTGCTTTATAACATTATGCAAGAATCTAGCCTGAATGTCTCAGCTTGCTCATTCTCTTGGAGGATAATATTGTAATAAGGGCTTTTATCAAAGATGCCCAGATGCAAACTGTGTCTCATGCAAGTGCGTAGTAGTACTGTGGCTACTGCACTGCCCTTTCCTCAAGGAAAGGCAACAGTGTGTATTTACTGCAGTTGGAGGGTGAATAGTTACTTTGGCACTCTATGCATCTGCCCAACTTCCTAATGGAAGACTTCACAGTCTTAGGAGAAGGGGTATTGCCTCCTGTAAGGATGTCCTTGGGATACCTGTAGAAATGGAATTTTCCTGTTTTACAAATGTGCCTGGATTCTCAGCTGTTAATGCCTAATCCGAGGTCTCCTGAAAAATTTTGCCCCATCTTTTCATATTAGTTACTCAAAGGCTGTTTTTTCTGAAGACTTCAAAACGCTGGTGCCTCCTGTGCTTTCCCTTCCTTCCACCCCTGACTCATTAGCAAAACCACCTATACACAGTAGCTCCATATCTAGTCCCTCCACCTCTGAAATCCCAAAGCAAACCACATACTTGTATACATGGACTTCAGTGTGCTTAAGCATTCCTGATTCAGAGCTTCTTGGTTTGGGAAGAATCCTTATGGTTTGTGGCTCTTGGGACTTTTTGGGTCAGCAGACTGCCAATAATGGATCCAAATACGAACTATAACCACAGCAGTATTTTGTGCTTCCTAGAACAGTAATGGCATAGGGCTCTTCCGTAGTGCTCAGGCAGATATCATTAACCAAAGTAAAACATGACTAGTGGTAAATGCTAAGCTAAGTAAAGTAAATGCCACTTACTTGCTCACTTCTAAAACTTGTATCAGCTACTAAGGTCTCTCAAAGTAGGGATTTATTTAATGAGAACTGACTTTCTGCACCTTTGTTTCATCTCCAGACTCTTACTACTTGTACTTGGACAAATTGACAAGTGTTCTCATTTCTCCATGTCACAGGGGAGTTTTCTCTCTTGGAAACCTTGTCACTGTTCTGCTCTTAAGTTCATGATGCTGTGAGTCTGTTAGGGTTGGAGAGACAGAAGTAAGAGTGAAAACAGGTGTATCACTAAAGGGAAGGTGTGCCTTGCTTCTGTTCTTTAGGACAGGACACCTGTAGGAAATGCAGTTACTGGGGCCTTTCGGTATCAGAAGGAAATCCATTTCTGAAAAGTATCAGAACAAATCAATTGGTTACAAGTAGTATTATTACTTGGTAAGGGAACATCACCACAATCCACCCCCTCCAAATTTCTTCCTTTTGACTTCCATTCTTGAACAAGTGCAGGATGATTTCCATACCTTAATAGGCAAAATTATTTTGCAGTGCAGCATTTTTGTATAATTGGGTTTTGGAAAAAAATAGCAGAAGGTATTGAATGAAAAATAACCAAGGAGTTTTAAGCATTGAAATTAAATATCTGAAATATGATCTTGCTTGGTGAAGTGAGTAGGTTACGGTAAATTTAAAAGAATTTTGTACCCTTAAAGTCGAGATGTAGTATGTTAGCTGTTAAGAAATTTCCTTGTGAAGCCACATAGTTGCACCTCCAGAAGTCCATCTAGGAAATATAAGTCACTGTACTTCAAAATTAGGTAGGTATGTGTTTATGTAAATTAATACTGCTCTGATGAAAGAGCAAATGCTCAAAAGCCATGCTAGAAATGTTGAATAGCAAATAATTCTCCAGTTGCAGAGACCCTTCCATTCATGTCTGTGGCTTCTTGCAAGAAGCCACAAAGTAGGTGTGAGTTTCTCTTCATTGCTGTGTGTATTTTTAGAAATTAAGTACTAGACCATAGATTAAGAAGAAAATTGTGTTCAGGATGCGTGTGGCGTAGAGAACATATTTTCATTATAGAGTAAACTAGTAGGGAAAATTGGAGATTATTTAATCCCATTAAAAAGAAGTCTATGAAATCTCTTTGCACTTCTAAAAGGAATGAACAAAGCAAACACAAGAAACAGCAGGGTGGGGGAGTGGAGAGCAATAGAGTATAGCTGAATGACAACTGCTGCAGGATCAGACTGCTCAGAACAGTGTGGAGGAAAGCTGGCATGGCCAAAATACTGATAGGAGTGGGTCACTACCAGAGCGGCTTGGGACGCTCCTGCTGTGTTCATAGCAACATGTGAAATGCTGGTAGGAGGCATTTCAGTAGTATTAACCAGATGACATTTCCTCAAGCTCCTGTGGCTTCTATAAAATAAAAGTTTTACTTATAAAGCTTATTCTTTCTAGCAAAGAGGCTTGGGTGGGGAGACAGGGATTTGCTTCTGTTTTCCTTCTCTAAGGTTGTCCTGTAAATGACTTCAAAGAGGAGCAAAGGAACCTGTGGTATGCTGTGGAGGAGGTTCTGTACACAGCCTGAAGCCACTGCCCTCTGTTAGTCAACAAGGTCAAAATAGTAGCAAGAGTTAATGCAGCGTGGGGCTAGGACATCTCCGTATCGTGCATTTAATGCTACATAAGGGCTAATACTATATAAAGGTAAGTTGGGATTACTTCCAGTATTAACCTTGATTTACATTTAATGAATCATCGGCAAAAGCTCCTCCTCTCCTTGGCTGCTTTATTTTCCTGTGTGGACCTGATGGCCTGTTGCAGCCAGACATGTTGCATGTCTTTCTAAGAGCAAGTCACAGTAGTGGGAAGAAGCTTGTCAGGGGGGCACAACTCTCGGCTTATTAAAAGAAGCAGTGTCAGTCTGAAGTTACTTGCTTAAAAATAACATGGCATCTGCTATTGCAGCAGCTGGTTAATAAACAATTACTTTCAATTGAACAAAAAAAAAAAAACCACCCAAAAACCCAAACCCAACTGTAACCAGAATGACAGCTGCTACTTCTGAAATTAAACACAGTGGTGACCAGTCAGCGTAACACTTACCTGTGGTATCATTTCTCACCCTTCTCACACCTAGTTTTAGAACAATGTAAATCTGTTTGCTGGTAGAAGGTGCAAAAAGGTCTTTGGTCATTTCCTGTACAGATACAGGAGCTGACGGTGTGAAGAATCATCTAGAATTGGTGAAGTCTATAGCAAACTGCTTGTGCTCTGCAGCTGATAGAACAGCTCCAGATCTTCTCTATGATGAGAGACAACTCTCATAGTACAGAAGTCAAGCTTTCACATAGATGTCAAATACAAGTGTCTTGTCTGATGCTTTGTCAAGCAGAAAGAATTTGAATACCTGCTGCATAAGGGCAAAGACTGCTTTACTGATCATTCAGTGCACTGGGCTGGCATCTTTCCAAGTTGGCATTTGCACGCATTGCCTCATTTTCTTCTTGTGTTCAGAAGTAAACCTGTTTTCTCAAATATCTGCAGTTGCATAAGCCTTTTTTTTTCTACACCCTTTGCCAACTTCTGAAAATGTTTATATGGAAAAAACTTCATTGCAACAAGGTATTTTAACTGCCTTCACGAAACTTTAGTGGGAATAGGGAAGGAGCAAAGAACAGCCAGTATCAAATCACCAGCCAACTCTTTAGGCTATCAGCATATACTCCTTGGACCTACCTCTGCTCCACTAGGCACTTTGTAGTTTTCTGGTCTACTGTTGGTAAATCCAGTAGTATCACTTTAAGTCCATTAAAACACCTTTTGTTAAAAGAACTTTGTGTGACAGGTAATTTTTGAAGTGGCTAAACTGTATTTTCCCTAGTGGTGAATTTGAAGGCCACAGAAATATGCAATGCCCACCAATGTGAAGGGGAAAAATTATTTTTCAGTTCAGGCTTAGGTGTAGCTTCTTCAGAGTCTGATTTTACCCTGACCTTGCTATTAAAGAAAACTGTTCATGGATGGGGTTGATGTTTTTGATGCTCCATTTATAGCTGAAAATGTTAGCATGCCAAAATTATGATGTAAGTTAGTCAGAGAAACGTTCCCCAAATGTTTAACTTTGGAAAGTAGCACCTCTGCATCTACAGTGTGTTCTCTGTGCCTGTATTTACATTGTAAATGTACTGCTTCTCTAAGTTAGCCATGGCTTTTGAAGTTGGCAGTGGAGGGTTTTACCAGGAGTTTGGTGTGCTGCCTTGGTGCCTGACGCTTGTGTGTTGGTTTCTACATTTCTCAACACTGTCAGCTAAGGTTTTGTCCTTGCCTGGAAGTTTCTAGATGTCTCTGAGAAGATACACCTGAAATGTTAATATAACTTCCAACTGTATTGTCTTCTCAGTGAATGCAGTAACTATGGTGCCTTATTTGGTGTCATGATTAAGTTTCAGAATAAATTCAATTATGTTTACAGAGTGCATTTGGAGAAACTAGAGAGCTAGACAGATGTAGACAGCCAGATCCTAGACAGACCAGAGAAGAAACAAAGATTAGATGGGAAAGTAATAAATACTGTGAATTGGAGATAACACATCAAAAGCATAGATATACACAACAAAAGCAGAGCTGAGGGGAGGAAAAAAACATGGGAACTTCACATATCCACCAGAGTGGTAGCATGGTTAATATGCAGCTGAAAATGGTGAGGAAAAAGCTCAGTGAAATATACCACTGACAACTGAGAAATGCAATCATTATATCAAGTTAGTTCTGATACTTAGCTACAGCTGCAATACCATGCTGAAAGTTGATAATACTAAAGGTGACTGGAATTGAAGTTAAAAAACTTGTCAGCTCTATGTATAGTAAACGTAAACTATTTTGTATACGGCTTACCTCTAGTTCATGCAGGAGTAAAATACTGGTTTGACTTGCACTGGATTCTTTTTAAGCCTTAAGTGGCTCTAGTATTACCATGACCTTTATCCTGAAAATACTCATTTGTCACATTAGTACAAACAGAACAATATGATGGTGTTATATATATGAAATAAAGACCAAAACTATCAAGCTCTGCCTTGGCAGCCTTGAGAGTACAGCTATAGCACTTAGAACAGCTGTGAATATTAATGTAAGTTTCAATCAACTGTTTGAAAGGACCCAACACAATTCTACTGCTTCTGTGCTTACTGCAGTTTGTAACTTTTCTTTTTCTTTCAGCTTTATCTTCAGGCAAGAATGAAAGGAGACTGGGCAAGACTTGTACGTCCTACTATACAATTTGGTCTCATTGCTGCATCTATCTACGTGGGTCTGTCACGTGTTTCTGACTACAAGCATCACTGGAGTGATGTTTTAACAGGACTTATCCAGGGAGCAGCAGTTGCTGTGCTCATTGTAAGTAATTCCTGAGGGGGTGGGTGTGTGTGAATGCTGCTTTTATGAACAGCACTTAGGAACTGCAGGCTGAGTTCAGAGGAAAGCAAACTTTTATTTCTAACACTTCAAAAATTGCTGAAGCAGGGAAACAACTCCTTGAACTGGATGTAGCAATAGTACTTTGGGGAGTGAGGCAGGCTCTGGCCCAATGAGCTAAGTGGCAGTTTTAGCCATTGGACAACATGAAATTGTCTCTGCTCAAGAGCTTTTCAAATAACTAAGACAGAAATGGTAACTGCAAACCATGTAGGCCTCTCTATAAATCATGCTTTTTGCTTCTAGCCAAATTTGAAATCTTAAGTACAATAGCAGAGAACTCTGTACAAGGTAAACAGGAGGAAAAAGACCTTGAAGAATAAGGAGAGCATCAAAGTCTTTGCCTTTGCCACCTTACACAGTGCGTTTTTTCAGTCTGATGGGAAACTAAAACCCTTCACCTTTTCTTGTGTACATTCCTAGTACTAAAAATGTGTTCGCAAGGAGGAACCTGTGAAGCTTAGCTGTACTGATGAGTATAAAGCTATCCCAGGAAACAGACACTTGCCTAAACTTGTCACAGCAGGCCCAGTTGACTTAGTGGCACCAGTTGCACTGGCTGTCACCAGAGTGCCATGGCTAATTCATCCATGGGAAGGGATAGATCAGGACTTCTGCATCAGTGGGAGCAAATTGAGGTGATACTGAAGGATTCAGTTGCCAAGAACTGAGGTTTAGCTGGGAAGAACCACCTCCAAAATAAATTCTTTGTCAGCTTTCTCAGGTCAGAAGGGTATGGTTCAAGACAAAGCTGTCTACAAGGTGCAATCAATAATCAAAACAGATCTTGGAGCAGCTCTGGGAAATTGTACAGGCTGCATTGGCTGTTACTAAATGGCTACATGTTCGCATAATCCTACTCCTCTTTTTTGTCCAATCTCTTTTTCTAAGAAAAGGAGTTCAGAGAGTAAGAAACATCAGAGATCAAAGAGGTGAGGACACTTTTATTAGGAAGACAGGTTTAGTCAAGAATGTTGGATGATTCAGAAGGTGCTTGGTAATACAAGAAAGTGTAGAAAGTAGCATTACAGTGAGTAGAGTTGAAAGGTCAGGCAATTATTTTAAAAAATATACACTAGCACCAACCACCACCCCCAAACTCTTATTTGAAAGAACTGTGAGTTCCTCTCCAGAAACAGCAAGGTGAGGTTAGAGCATGGTGGTGCAGCAACTGCAAATGGATCACTAAATTGAACTGAGGGAATCTGGCATTAAGTTGAAGCTGAAACTTCCCTGGTCTGTGGCTAAAGCAGTGTGCTGCGTCATCAGCCACCTGCCAGTGTGGTGGGAGATTGTTTCTCCTGCCATGGACAGTGTTCTGCAGTTCTCAGGGTTGCAGCGGGAGGGGAAGACACAATGCAGGAAGGGAAGGGATCATGTGAGGCTTCTCAGTTATTGCACTCCACGCAGCACTGTGCCCAGCACATCTGCTATGGGACTTGGTGAAGTGAGCAGTGGAAGACAGCAAGCTGCAGAATTGGATCAACCATCTGCCTTGTAGTCAGGGAGATGTCTCCTAGCTGTGAAGAACTGAGGTCATATGTTTAAAGGACTGCAGGAAAGGACGATGTAGGCAGAGCTGGCCTTACAGCTGCTGGGTCCAGCTAAAGCACCACCTCTCCAGTTCTGTTCTACATAAACTACAGAAAAAAAATTTAACTAAACTTGCACTGTGGGCCCTCAGAAGGCGCACATTTTGCTCCTTCATTTAAAGCTGTTCAAACTATGGCTGTTGTAATGAAGCAGTGCCTGGTAAGGCAGTCAGCAGTTAGTTAGCACAAGCCTTGAATTTGGCTTAAACCATCAGTGGCTAAATGGTCAAGGGCAAAGAGTAAAAGCTATTGAAAGAACAGATGTCTGAATTTTGTACAAGACTTCCCTGCCATTTTCTGATGTTTTAAACTGATTAAGCTTTTTATTAGTTTTGATCATAGAATCTGCCTTCTGCAGAGCCCTTGTTTCAAAGACTTATGAGTGCAGGAACGTAACACTAATTTGTTCACTTAGGTTGTGTACGTATCAGACTTCTTCAAAGTGAGAGGATGTACATTTCAACCAAAAGAAGATTCCCACACAACCCTACATGAGACTCCAACAAATGGAAATCACTTTGGCAGCAATCATCAGCCATGAAGAATGACCCACATCACCTATATTGCTCTGAAAGAAAACAATTTCACAAGTCTAATTATGTAATATAAGTAAATGCCTTTAAGGGACTGCTGCTGCTCTTGGATGCTCACTTTACCTGTATATAGTAACATCTACCACAGCTATTGTACATCTAAACTTTAAATTTCTGTTGGTTCAAGCTCTTGCTTAAAAGAAAACTATTAAAATTGTAAATTTTTATTGAAAACAGTAACAAGTTATATTACATACACTGCTGTTTGTACATGCCTTGTTGAATCAACTGTGGTTTAAGTAAACACCATTAAAAGGAATTACTTGATATGGAAGCCACATGTGACGCTGATGAATTTGTTCCATCATGTCAATATAGTTTCTGGAAGACATCTGCTGTTACAGGTAAAGGCTTGCAGCAAAGACAATATCTCTCTTGATTTTTGTAATCCCTATTAAGAATGAAAAGCATATTAATAGCTAAGAGACTTAACTGCCACAACCACTATTTAAAGTACAGTTATAAGCATGTTACAAGTATTAAATGGAAGTCGTTGTACATCCATTTTTAGCCACAAACTTAGTTCAGCTGTCAGTATCCACCCTTTAAGTCAAACTTCGTAACAAAGATGTTATCTGGAAAAAAAACAGCAATGGTGCTGTTTACCATGAAGTCAACACCAGAAGTTCATAGACCTTCAGCCCTCAGTTCCTGTGCAGCCCCTTCCTCCCCATCACTTTTTCTTCTTGAATTGCTTCATGTACTGTGAAAGTGAAATACATACCCTCTGCAAACTTATTTTCCAGTTCTGTGTTCCCAATGGCTTTTGCAGCCTGGCACATCTGCCGAAGCAGTTCTTCTAGACGCCTCATGCAACGAATTATGCTACCTGTATGAAAGAGCAAGGGAAAACTTTGTGCTACATCATGTAACTGGTACTGAACTATTCAAAGCAATACTCTCTTCTACAACCCCATTCAATTTATCTAGAAGCCAAATGTCTTAAACTTAGTTTCGGTTTGCACAGTAAATTTCTCTGAGGCATTTCCTTGAAGCTGTTTCCAAATGCTTGTCCTTTCTACTGTCTTTACAGTCTCTAACTAATATCCAATCATAGGACTTCCTGGGCTGTTGAGTAATTCCTGGCGGATTTTTTCTTTCAAGTACTTTTGAAGACTTCCTCAAAACCCATAGAGTATTAGGAGATTCACAAGTTTGCTGCTTCATGAACTACCACAGGTTTATTTTGGGATTTTTTTTGGTAAACCTTAGTTCTTTAGTTGGCAAAGGCAGTAAAACAGTAAGTGATCTATCTTACTACTCCTGTGCTACTTCAGCGTCCATGGACCACTCCTACTACTCAGTTGCATGGTTACAATAATGCACACAAGTATCTTGACACAGCTCCTACACTGCAACCCAACACCCACTTGTGAATGCATAATAAATCATCTCCTCTCTGAACTTTCCTCACAGCTCAGCCCACGTCACTGCTACAAATTTCACAAAACTCTAAATGCTTCTGCTCTTCTGGCCACAAGCAAAGAGTATCCTGTTTGGTCATTTCCTCCAGCAGCATTTCCTACAGTCAAAATTACTGCAGGCAAAGTAACTGTTATTGGCTAAATACAGGATAAAGGGCTTGAGAGCAGCCCTGCTGAGATGGACTTGGGGTGCTGCTGGATGAGAGGCTGTATATGACCCATCAATGTGCACTTGCAGCCCAGAAAGCCAATTATATCCTGGGCTGCATCCAAAGCAGTGCGGCCAGCAGGGCCAGAGAGGTGATTCTGCCCCTCTGCTCTCAGGAGACCCCACCTGCAGTGCTGCATCCAGCTCTGGGGTCCCAGCACAGGAAGGACATCGACCTGTTGGAGCGAGTCCAGAGGAGGGCCACCAAGATGATCAGAGATGGAACAGGTCTCCTTTGAGGACAGGCTGAGAGAGTTGGGGTTGTTCAGCCTAGAGAAGAGAAGGCTCCAGGGAGACCTTATTGTGACCTTTCAATACAGGGAAACATTCAAGGTCATGTTGGATGGGGCTCTCAGCAACCAAATTTAGGGGAAGATGTCCCTGCTCACTGAAGGGGGTTTGGTCTATACAATTTTTCTATGTTACCTCTAAGGCATAATATCTGGGGAAAAAAAATCAATACGAAAAGAACATTCTACAAAGCTCTTGGAAAAGGGAGACATGATAAAGTAATGCTTCTCTTCTAAAAAGCATTCATAGGGCCTCACTAGGTCAGGTCAGTTTCTACAGTGAGAACAGTGTGTGTAAGAGCAGCAGTCTGTAAAACCTGTTGCAATGACATGAGATGGAAAAACCCACACAGAGCCTATTGAACACAGAGCACACACCAACACAAGTGACCTGTGGGCAGCTGCCCCGAGCACGGCTGTGCTGCACTGTGGCAGGCCCTGGCTCAGCTGCCAAAGATCCTGCTCGTCTCCATTTACAAGGCCGACCCCAACAGCCATTCCAGGGGAGTATTCATTTACAGGCAGCAAAGCTGGGCTTGCTGCAGACATAGTTTTAGTGCAAGAAAAATAAAATTGCAATTTTTAAATTAATTACTATCATTAATACTTCCACAAAGCAAGAGCTGGTCTGCAGTTAAGAGACAGGATACTTAACTCTGTTTAGCGTTCTTCCCTAATGGCTTTAAAAAGCTGCTCTTATTTTAATTTCTTCCCAACACACACATTTCAACTTGAAGACAAGGTATTTTCATTAGCAAATCAACACTACTCCACTTTGTGGCAAACACTTGTTCTTGGAACACTCAGACTTATTTTATATTCTGATTTTCTTTGAAATCACTATAGTTACTTGGATAGCCAAGGTAAACTACTCTGGGATGCAGGAATACCACAATCCATTTGAAGTACACATAACCGACAATAGATGCCTGAAGTGCTTCCCTTCCTTTCGGATAAGGCACAGAAAACCAGCCTACTGAAAGTTAAGGGAAGAATCATGCACTGACCCCTGCCACAAGAGCCAACCTTCTCAAAATAGGCCACTAAGATCTAATTTTGAGGGAGCTGGCACTACTGAGTAGAACAAAACTGACTGTCTTAGTACAAATATGGTAAATGGAAAATGTTTCTGCCCAGTGTGTTCTGAACATCCAAGTGTCAATGTAAAAACATAAGCCAGCTACTGCTACTTTAGTGTTCCACACACTCAGGGTGCCTCCACAGCAAATGGAAGGCTCAGATAATCATTGCAAGAGGAGGAATCTGCTGACTGCAGAAGCAGACTGCCAGGATCTGTGTTGCTTGAAGGCAACTTTTTTTAGAAAGTTTCTGGATCTATGCAGTGGATTACACGCACAAATTATGTGCATGAATTCCCTTGTTTTTAAGGAATTTGCAAGACTTTGCAAACAAGAAAACAGCATTTGAGAGAGGCAGCAGTGACAGTAACAACTTCAAAAAGGAAGACTTCTAAGACTGGTGCACCCATCCTACTGTTCTTCACAACTTCCAACAGGCTGGTTTTTCATTCTGGTTTGACCTTTTCATTCTGGTTTCACAACCCTTTGGATGGTTTGTTTTTACAAAGTATCAGGGCTGTAAGTCATCATACTTTTAAAAAGTGAAAACAAAGTATTCTTCCTCAAGGAGTAGTTTCTAGTACTCCAATTTGAGAAACCAAATTAATCCACGTGACAGGTTATATCTAGGTTTTGCAACTATCCCCACTGCACTGCAAAGAAAAACTATTCAAAAGAGAGGTTACCACTTCTCACTTCTGTCATCATTAAGTCAGCAGGAGGAATTGGTTATACCAACTGGTTATACCAAATAAATAAAAAACTTAACTATAATGAGGACAAGTGCAAGAACTGTACTTCCTGATGACAAGCATTTGGAACATTTTTTTTCCCCCCTTTAACTAGAAAAAGTAAGCATTACCTTTTGTTGTAATGCTTAGAATTTCTGAGTTTTATAGAAAGTTTTCAGAATACAGAGATATCGCTTAAAAATCTTACACTCTAAATTATCAACAGTGTCTAAGTATAAATTAACATGTATAGTAAACTATTTTTTCCCACTTGATTTTAGCCATACAGATACTTGAATACATCTAAGTTTACTATAAAGTTATTCAGTATCACCATTCCCTGTTGTAGAATTACCAAATCATACCTTCTAAAGAACAACTGATTAGCCTACCTTCAAAGACATCTGTCATTTTGCAGATGTGAGCGAAGTTAGCTCCATTTGCCCATGTATACACAACATCCATTAGGTTGGGTCTGAAAGAATTCAAGTAATTCTCTTCATCTATTTCCAGTTTTGCTTCTGCTGACACCTTGGCAATTCTTTTTGCACACTCCTTTAAAATAAAATATTTTATATTGATAATATACTTAACCAGAGTAAGTATTTAACTGATAGAAAGACATGCATGTTATTAGGTACTGCATTACAGGATGAGGCTTCCTTTTTAGTGTGAGATTATTCAGAATCAGAAAGCAAACCACTATTTACATGAAGTCTGCCTGCACTAACCATCTACAGTGTAGGAAGCAGGCTTATAGAAGTTTTAGAGGCATGTCCTAAATTAGCATAAAGATTTCTTGCAAACAATATAACGCGTTACTATGCATTGCAAAATCACATGCAGTGCCAGCTGAGTTCACTGATGATCCAAAATCAGGTCTTTACCATGCACTTATTATATTATTATACTTATTACTCATGAGCTTTGCTTGTGTTAACATTAACCCTGAGTTCAGACAGATTTCTAATTACCTGCATTTGCCGAAGTGGTCCTGCCAACTGCTCAGTCAATTTTGGCATTTCACTGGACTGAAAAAGAAGACATTAGACAATCTCATGTGCTCCCATATATTTGCTCTATACCAAATTAAATGCAAAACCAGAAGTTCAGTGCGTGATACTGCCATCCTAAATTATTCCAATACCTTCTCAAATCTGTTATCAAACACTAAAATGACTGAATTCCCCAAATGCTTGTTCCTCAAACTAAATCAGGAAACTAAATCTTTCTGTACAATATACCAACATCATGAAAAAGTACCTGCTATCTGGATACTTCCAAAATTCCCTCTATTTAGCTGTACCATAGTTTGGAACTGACAAATGAACTGCCATTTACTACTTTGACAGCTCAAGTTTTTCTTTAAGAATATTAAAAAAAAAAGTTTTTAATAACTTAAGCATCAGTGGCAATCACAAATATATTGGAAGGGTAAAATACAGGAACTTCTTTATGCCCTAGCTATTCATACTCAAGTACTATTGTTGAGTGAACCCCAATATTCTAATTAACAATGGCTTACCTTGGTGTTCCTTCTACTAACAAATGGCCTGCATTGGCATCTGCTGCTAATGTTTTTTTCCATATTTGGAATCAACCTGAGTGATACATCTTGCTAGCTATTTGCAAAAATATTTCATATGGAAGTTTATTTTTACTAATTTTCTGGGATGATACTAACCTTGTATATAGCTTGTGGGTGGGAAAACAGTAACACCTGGTATAAAATGCCCATGTTTTTCTTAAAAACATATGGTCTGATTTTAACAGCCTTTTTGGTATCAATTCCATGTGGTACTGCCATTTTGATCAATGGCCAAGGGTATGACCATGTAACATAACAAGACACGTCTGAGAACTGAAGATACCCTCACCCCACAGTGTAGGGTGCAGTTACTGTTAAGCCTCTTCTTCAGATAATCATTCTACATTTTAAATTAGATGGAAGGGTGTGTGTGTATTAATAGCAGCACATATACTGAGAATCTATTGATACTGCTTCATTGCATGACGAAGACTGCAATTTAACACAACCTTTGGCATGTCACTCATGAGGAAAGAGACTTCAGCACTGAAGCTGAAATGCTTTCGCTCAGTTCGGTGGGAGTTCACGCCAAACACCTTAGGAAGCGATAAAAAATGTGCAATGGCTCATGCTGTTATGACTAATTTCTGCAACTGGATTAAAACCAGTATTGTTAGGAGACAGGAATGTCTAGAATTCTGGAATTGAAGAAGTAACTCACATTCTCTTGAAACACAAAACAGCTGAGTAGTGCAGTTGCCTGTTCTGCAGACAAGTCATTGAAGAGACCATTGAACATCATTTCTGTCAGGAGTAGTTCATCAGCACTAAATAAAGAGAAGGAAGCTTAGGGGAAAGACTTACTGAAATGTAATTTTTAAGTTAAGAACTATTAATCTGTTTCGTGAAGCAACTGGATATGGATAAAAAACCAGCATCTTAATTTTACTTTTGGAGACACCACATATACAGACACACACACACACACACAAATATATTAGCTTTTTAAGGGGAATGCTAATTATTAAGAGACTACAACAGTATTTTAAAGAAACTAAAAGCACTTACTGGACTACAATAAAACTCTCCTGACAGATTGTATGAGTTAGTATGAATAGTTGATTTAGTCAGTTTCTATCAGACAGAATATCAAGAGCTCAGAAAGAACCAAGGAGTTAGGCAACTTAGGAAAAGGACTAAAACTAGTACTGCTGCTGCTCAGAAAAGATTCAACTGAGTATTTCCAAAATACTGAAGAAAGGAATAAACTTGCTTCAACTTACTTGAAGAATAAAGACTTAATAATGAATTACAAAGTAAGTGTATGATCCAAACATACTTATTTGGATAAAACACCAAATTTTTGGTAAGACCAGAGGTTATCAAAAAAATGCATATGATGGGGGAAAAACAAAGTAGGAATTTTTTTAAAAAGAGATGCATAACTCAAACAGTTCCAGACAGTCAGGAAGTAGATAAAATTCTGATTCAGCTTCCCCACTTGCTATCAAATTTTGCACGGCAATTAGCTATCAAACAAATATCGGTAGCAGCTTTCAAACTTATCTGTAAGACAAGGAGTACAGCAGTCACTGTGACTTTTAAAAATACAAAATTCTATCAAAATCTGAGTGATACTGTTAAAATATTAAAGTCTGATACATGATTTTTTCATCTGTTTCAATATATATGTACCTGCTAAATGTATTACAGTAAAATGCACCACTTCACAGATACCTATGGCAGCAATTTCACTGTATTCCAAACCTGTCAGTGACTTGGTAACTGCTGACAATCATTGTTACACTCATTTGTGAGTGACTGTACCAAGTCCTGGTTCAATGTCAACCATAAAAATCAAGACCTTCCTCTCATGCAATGTACAACACTAAATGAAAACACATGCTCTTACCTAAGTCAGGCACAAAAATAGCCATTGTTTTGGCACTTCCATGTCTATGTTTTAATTTTAAAATCTGTTGTATTTTGTCCTTAAGTTGCTACCTTTACTTCTACTGCTCAAATCAGTACAATATCTTGCTACCTTTACTTCTACTGCTCAAATCAGTACAATATCTTTATTACACAGAACACTGTCTCTAAAGAATCCTTTTTCTAATGGTCTCAAAACTTTAAAATATAATGTACTACTTTAGCAAGGACAGTAAAGCGTGTATTCATGACAATGAACAGTTTGCACAGAAGCCAGTTACCTGCTGATTTCACAAGCAACCCGTCCTTTCATCTCAATAACATCTGAAGACGTGGCAAACCCCAGTCTTCTCAAAACACGCTTGCGGCATTTGAGTTCATCCATTTGTAGGACAGTTCTGGCTTTCTTCAATTCTCGCTTTGCTACTTTAATATCCATAGCAATCTGAGGGGCCAGAAGGAGAGGAATTACACCTTGCTGGTTTAACAGATGCAACTGTTTTAAAGACATTGTTTAATTTACATAAAGGCCTCAGAATAATGGTATATGAACATACTGCTTGACTAGTTGACTTGCCTAACTCTCTTAAGAGGAAGGTTTAAAACAAATTTAATAATAAAAAACTAAAAATAAAATAATAGTAATAATAATTACAATTTTTTAAAAATTAGCTCAGTTTACCCACTGAAACCTCTGGTAAGCTTGGTAAGTTAAGCTATTTACCCACAGTGGGAAACAAACCAAACCAGCCCAAACTGAAAAGACAAAGTGATCTTCTGTTGAGAAATGAGTGCTCATCTTCTGAGACCTACACTAAGTCTCAGCTAACCAGTTATTCAATGAAATGTAACCCAAAGGCATTATTTTCTCCTATTAGAATTTCTCCAGTGGCTTGCAGTTCATCACAGCCACCGTCTACATCCTTACAGCTGACACCTTTGCAGAAAGCTGCTTGGTCCATCAGGTCTTACCACATGCAACTTTGTGCTGCCCATACCAGAATTACCTCACTTTGGTGAAGTGGCTCCTGGAGAACCTGTTTTCTCAAGCAGCAGAGAAACATGAGAGCTGGTTTTAAGCACAACCAGTTTCAGTCTAGGAGGGTACAACTCTATGCAAAATAAGTAAGTGCACTGCTTCCAGGCTGAGAGTCAGCTCAGGAAGCAGTAGCACGATGATTTCTCTGGTACACTCCTCAGGCTAATAAGCCCCATAATCCAAGTTAGCTTTGAACAAGTATATTAAAAATTATCAATTAAAATTATCTATGAAGACTTTTCCTATGCTGCATTGTGCTAGTTCTATTCAGTGAAAAAGACCCCTGTAACCTTCTAATTCCTGAACACTTCCTCTGAAGAGTTTTCTTTTCAGACATACTTTGCATCTGTATCAATGAAGGGCATACCACCAACTCAGCCATTTTGTTATTGAGATTCAATAATTTTACTGTATTTAAAATGGTTGATTTGGGCTTTGCAAATAAAAAGAAAAGCAAGTAAGAAGACAACCTCCCTCCTCCTCTCCAGCTAAATACAAAGTGATTTGGTTTCTATCTTTACCTGTGCTTTTCTTTCACAAAGTTTGTATATGGTTTCCAAGTTTGGATCATTGTGAAGAGGATGCGAATACATCCTATGCTCAAATGCCTCTATTTTTTGGATTACTTTTTTCAACCCTTGGTCTTTGATGCCCATGTCATCAATAGGGTCTAGTAAGGGCACTCCATCAGGAAACCGTTTCTGTACTTCCTAAAATGATGAAAAAGATTTTTTTTTAAGATTAGTAGCAGTAAAATAAACTACATTTTACAAATAAGCTGGCGTAACTATAGAGACACAGGAGGCTGTAATGTAAATTATGTGATGTTTCACCAGTTTTCCCAATCAGTTTAAAATGACTTGACAAGGAGAAACAATTGACAAACACTGTGGCTTCCAACTCCTTTAATGAAACAGGCTGAAGATCTGACCGAAGCTTTCCACAAATTTCTTTAGAACAAGCTGCCTTGGGTTCAAGAGTATCTCACTAATCAGAGCAGAGTGCTTACACAGCCTAGTGGAACTTACCAGTACAGATTTTAACACACTTTGCCTGTTATCAATAGGCCTCAGGTCTTTCGGTATGTAAAGTCGGACGCTGCTGATAGCTGAGACAAGATGTACCAAAACAGGAACAACCTATCAAAGAGAGTGTAGTAACTCATAAATCAGTAAAAAACATACCTCTTATTACTGGTCCATAGCAAAACTTTTACAAGGGAAAAGGAAAACTTTTGCACAAGCACACAGCAGTGGGTAAGGAATATCAGAAAGCAGAAAAATGTGGCTAATGACTTAAAGTATTCATAAAGAAGAAAAGTAATTGTCCAAATGGGAAAATTCTGAATGCAGTTTCTCTCTAGAGAGAGACTACAAGTGAAAACAAAAGAACAGCTTTTCTATTACCTTGCATCTTACCTGCTGGAATACCTCTTCTGATCCAAACCAGACAAATTACTGTCATATACTTAACTAAGAATGCTAACAGCAGAGAACATCAAGCCAGAAAACACATATTCCTAAGTATCAAAACCATCATGACAACATGAAGAATCAATACTGCATTAAACTCCAAGGTTTAAATGGACTTCCTGAGAAAAAACCTGCAGACAAATCAAACTGCCTCTGATCTGAAAATTGTAACTGTTTGTCCTGATACAGAGTTTCAAATTGAAAATTTTAAATAAAGCAAGTATTTTCACTAAAAAAAATTTCAATTTAATTTTAGAACGAGAGAGTTTTGCAAAGCTGTCCAGAGAAGTGGAGGAGTCACCATCCCTGGAAGGGTTCAAGAAACAACAGGACTTGGCACTTCGTGCTATGATTTAGGTGACAAGCTGGTGTTCAAAGGTGGGACTCAATGATCTTGGAGGTCTTTTCCAGCTGGAATGATTTCAAGAAATAAAGAAGGAATTCTGTTCCCAAAGACAAGATACTGCTAAAAAAAGCATCTGTCAAACAATACTACTAAAAATCTATTACTTTAATTTATTAAGAAGGCAGAGTTAGGTGTGCAGGTTCTTTCTCTTCCTTAAATGCTTCAGTCCCTCTTTTACCATAGTTTGCAAATGGTTTGGAAATAAAGATTTGAGAAAGCTTATAAACAACTACTGAGAATAAACACATGTAACAAACCTGCATCTCTCCTTTCTCATCAGGTCTGGCTGGCTTTGCAGACTCAGTAGCAGAATTTTTTAAACTGTCTTTGCTGCAGTGCAGGAGCACTTCAACTACATACAATGGGTCCAATTCACCGGAATTTGGCTGTTGAGGGTACAGAAAAAGAACAGGTCCGTAACAGTTATTTTAAAACACCAGCAAGATTGAATGAAAACCAGATCATTTCTCCAAGATTAAAGGTATGAAATGAGCTATATTTCTTTACAGAGTATCAGCTCAGTGTGGCAGTACATTCTGAAAACGCACATTCAGGTGAATTGATTGAAAGATCCCTGCTACAGAAAAACACACTTGAAAAAATTACCTTCCCCCATACTCCCCTGCCGAAATAGCCTGAAGTCTGCTTGAAGCTCTAGGTGGTTTTGCCTTTTCTTCTAGATGTAGCTCTTCCAAAGTTAGCCAATATGTTTTAAAACTGTAATGCATATCTGCATCATGCTAGCAGTACTGAACTTTGCATTAAAAAAAAAAACAACCCAAACCAAAATTTAGGGGATCTCTTTCATTTGCTGGCTTGCAGGTTCAAGTTTTCACGCACAACAAAGACCACAGAAAAACCTTTCAAGCATAACAGCTTGCATCTGTGGCAAGCAGGAAGCTGCGTCTTGCAGGCTGCATCTTTACACTCCAAACTGCACTCGTAACATCTGACATTCATTTAAAGAACACAAACATGTAGATGTGGTGACTACAGACTACTGTTCACAAGGCCATAACCTTCACACTGCTTTTAAAAACCCTGACATTAGTTATTTGACTGGATCAATATGCACTAGGGTTGCTCAGATACACTCCTACTAAAAACAAATATTTTTAAGACTTTGAACAGAACTAAGTTCTAGGCCTAACACAAAAGGTAGACACCATCTTTTAAAATACCATGTACAAGTTTTCTGCTTCCAAACACAAGACAAAAAGAAAAAATTCTTTTCAAAATCCCATCTTAACTCAGTTCAATTTTACTGGGCAATACAACACACTATTTTATTTCACTGCATGCCAACTAGCATTTTTAAGAGATTCTCAGAAGTGCTATGAGAAACTGCCATAGCAAACTAAAGAGAAAACCAGGGTTACCCTGTTGTAAAAGCTAAATTATTTCTTCAAGAAATACCAATTACCTGCTGGGGACGAAACTGTTCCTCTGAATTGTATCCTACATTTGCAGAAAGCAGTCACAGCAATGTAGGAGATCCAAACCACCGCCACTCTCTGAATTAGAATTTTAAAATAATACCCACGTGTACCAGATAAGTATCCAGCCAAAGCCAGGGAAAGCATAATGCTGACTTGAATGAAGTACAGACTAACCTCATAGCTGCACAAGTGTGCTACAGAAAATACTGGAATTGGAGATGTCTAGAAAATTATACGAGGAAAAAATATTTCTATCTCTGATTGTATTGCAAACTTATTAATAAAGCAGGAGTATGAAAATCATTAACATCTGCTGTTAATATTACTCTCTTTAAGTTTACACACACCAACAGCTTTTAGACAATGCTGACTAGACATGACTCAATCTACAACTGCTTTTTAAACGTGTACTGTTTCCTTCCATGGATTTCCTACAACAGTATAGTTACTAACCCCTTGAACAGCAACAGACATGTTTCTATACGCAAGAATAAAGGAGACTAGAACCCTTAGAAAACTTGTTAGCCACAGACTTCTCCATCATATCAAGTTTAAATGATTCTTTAATTCACACTGCATCAATTCACATGTTTCAAGGACAAATTAAGCCCTTTTCGGCAGAGTACTGCAGGATTAGTTGCATTCTTAAGATTTTAGATTTGCCCTGACACATCTCTTACTTCAAGTGCCTGGAAACAAACCAAAATAAGAAAGATGATTGTGCCCAGGAACCAAGAAGTATAGCACAGGTAACAAATTCAGAGTCCCAGATTAGCAACACCAAACTCACTGAAAATTCAATGACCATGACGCAGCACTAAAAGAGATGTTTATATAGTAAACATTATAAATATACAAGGCTTATAATAATCTAAACAGGGAAGACAGAATTGCAGCATCTCCAATTTTAGTACCAATAATTGCTAAGAGACAAAAATTTGATGTCTAGAATCAGGGATCAGATAATATGGACTACCAACAGCACAACAGTATCACTAGCATACTGCTGGCACAATCCAGTGGAAATAAAATTTCTCACTCAAAAACACTTAGGTTTTTTGTGAATTCCAAAGGACATAGTTATTTTGCTGCCTACTATAATGTAGACTATATAGCAAGCACCCCTGCTTGAGATAAATTCTATTCTGAGTAACAGTAGACAGGAAAGTGCTATTTGCATTGACAGTTTTGTGGAACACTGAATTGTGAAATTATGATGGAAAAGCATCTCCACATAATCAATAATAAACATAACTGACATGACTCATGCATTTGCTTTCACAGAGCACTGAACTAAGAGTATTATGTGAAATACAGACATACTATAACCCTAAATGTCATTATTAATTACATAGATTTCACGTTAGAAAAGAGACTTAATTAGAAACTATGATATAGCAAAGAAAAGTTTGCAACTGAACTAGTAATACAGACTGAATTCAATGTAATTCCTAAAAGCAAACTCAAAGAACTGTTCAGCTTAGAAGTGGATGAAGGCTTAAAGATACAGCATAAGTAATATCTTTCCAGTACTAAGTATACTTGTATACATTAAATAGTAATGGGGAATGGCATCCATGTCTCAGGACAAAAATGCATTGAATAGACACTAAAATGGGTAAAAAACAACTTCTTCAAGTAATTTGTTTCGCCTCTGCTCATAGAAACTATTCTTTTCATACTGACTTTAAAAGTTACATAGCTTTAAGTCTGTTCCTTAATTTCCAGCACTTATTGTCATTCTTTCCACACACTCAGAAGGAAAAATCCAACCCAGCAGCTAGAATGACTTAATAAAAAAAGTGCTGCTGGAGCCACATCCATCTCTTGCAAAACAGACTGTAATTTCAAAGCTAGTATTAAAACCCAAAGGTTTATACAACAGTGAGACAGACAAGATAGGGAAGGCAAATATATATGTGAATAAAATATGTCTCACATAGGAGAACCGCCTGGTTCCTTTCTGGTTACTACTTGTGTTTCTCTATGAGAAAAACAATCTACAAGCAAAGATGTAAGCAATAGCAGTTTTATAACTTGAAAAAAGAAAGAAATATGACTTTCAAAAGGAAGATGGAAAACAAAAACAAAATCTATTTTAATAAGTTCCGTATGCACGCATTTGTCTCATTTCCTCTTTAACGAATATATATTAGAGAAGCACCAAAAGGTGCCACAATGAACAGGCGCCATCAGAACTTAACAAAGACAACTTTGCATTTACACCTAGCAATTAATGCCAATGCTCTCCTGATAAAATTATAGCAAAAATGCTACAATGGAAAAATATGCTTTTAACTTAGCTTTTCATTTAAAGAGCAGAGTAGCTGTCAAAGCATTTCTGAAAGGGAGACCAACACATCATCTAAGGGTTATGCAGAGACCGACCATGAAAATGCATTTTTGAAAGTAAAACTAAGTTTGGCTTCTACTGCATCACTGCCCTCTGTCTTTTCTTCCAAATGTCCCCAGATCCATTTCTATTGTTTTGCTCTCTTTGTATTTTAATTTTCCAACTCTATGGCAACATCCCAGAGGACAAGCAATTCCATGTCTCATGCACTAACTTAGGACTCAAGGCACCATTTGCCAGTTTAAGACAACCTTCTTCACAGAGCTAAATGTCAGTCTCCCTCTGTTCTCAACCCTCACTTAGGGCTTCTACAGATTTTCTAAGAGAAAATAACACCGTATCTTTCTCATGAACAGCTTAAATTAGCACTGGCAATGTCTCAGAAACAACTTAGTTTGAAACATTTTCAGTGCTATGTAAAAGCAAGCATTTCTTCCACAAATACGTTAAAAGTTAAAAACTGAACCCAAGACTTGGAGTTTTCTCCATCTTCTATACCTTCATTTCTTTACACTTTTACTTCAGGAAGTTCAGAGTTTTTGTAAATTTGGGGTAAAAGGAAATTTTTTTGCCTTTAAGAACTACAAACAAATAGGAGTTTTATCTTATTTTCAGAAAAACCAGTCAGGTACATAATTTGGTAACGGAGAGAATGTGTATTTTACCTTAACATTTGATTTCTTAGAGAAATTAACAACCACACCCCATCCGTAGTCATCACCTTCATTCTTCACCTGGAAATATTACAAGATGTTATAACATAACCCACATATAATAACATCCTAGCAAGCACGACTTTTTGTATTTTTGATATTTACAACAACAGTCATGGCCTACTATTCATCATCAAAACAGTATTTCTTTTAATGCATTATTGAATGCTTAGCAAAGAAACACAAGTCAAAACTGGAGCTTAGTGTGATGCATGTAATTTTTCAAGATGGTAAACTGGCAGACACAAATGAACCTTGCAAATTTCAAAAATAGGTAGAAATGAAAAACAAAACAAAAGAAAAATCAAATTACCTTTACCAGTCTTCCTGGCTGCAGAAAGGGCAAGCAGTACTTCGGTTTGTGAATATACTCTTCAATATCTTTGCCCAGTTTTGCAAGCTGCTGTCGAATTCTGTAGTATATCACCACATTTTCTTCATTGGGAATTACAATTTTGTTGTATTGTGCTTCCAAATTATTGACTCCTATAATGAAAAGTAAAATCTCGTGGAAATTAATAGCTTCACACAGACTGAGAAATCAGTGTTTCACTTTCAGATCTACATGACTAATATTTTGTGACCATTTTTAGTATTAATTTTCTACTTACAATAATCCATTCTCTGGAAAGCTAGAAATCTGTAAATTCGGCCCCTGAGTTTTATTCATAGAGAATTAAATAACAATATTATTTTTAAAATATAAACAAGCTTGAGAAACTGGAAAAGTCTACACACCCAATTATCTAGGAATAACTGATTTAGGTTTGCACAGAAGTCACATTAAAACATGCAATGATTTTGTAGGAAGGTATTCAATGCCTACCAGTGCTTTTTATCTCCTCCTACAAAAATAAGATTGCTCAAAGACATCTTCTAAGAAGACGTGTTCCACCAAGAGGGGAGTTGTTAGAAGATATTCTTCTTAACTTGTTTTAGGCTCTGATTTATCAGTTGAAACTCAGTATTTTCTTCCTCCAATATTTTTACACCTTATTTAGGCAAATCAGTTTTTATTCTAAGCAGTATGATTCTTTCTCTCATTCTGGTAATACCACCAGCAAACAAACAAAGCACAGATTATAAAAATCTTTTTCCTCTCTACCAACTCATCCTCTTGCATGCTAGTTTTGAATGCTCGTAAGTGGCCCAAAAATCCCACTTCACTGGGACTTGAGAGACAACTCAGGGTAGTGCTCCTTATGTTTACCTGCCAATTTTTTAAAGAAATAAGCCATTCATTCATACTCATGGCATACTTTCTTCCTTAGTCTGAGTAGCCAATTCTCTCCTTTGTGTTTTTAATTGCAGCTGAAGTGATTACGAAATTCTAATGCCCAGTATGGTGCTTAAACTGAAACTGTCCAGTAACTACAGCTCCATTTTTCTATTTAAACAGCAATGCTGGAATGACAGAATAAAGATCTAGGCATGCCAACTGGAACAGAGAGGCTGTCAGGAAATAAATACTATCTTTAACTACTACTGCACCTGCAAACTAACAGAGAGGTAACTGAAACCCTCCTTCTGCATGGCTATCAAAGCTGCATGCACGTACACATTTTCTCTCTTAACATTCAATTAACAAATGAACAGATGAATTGCTCATTAATCATAATTACCTCTCATGTTCTTAAGATTCTCCTGGATTAAGTTTTGAAAGGGGCCTCACTGTCAAACACTGGCTGAAATCTCCAGAAACTGACTTTGGCTCATGAAAACTCACTTTTTAAGGATCATGGCTCAAAATGCAGTTACACAGAGTGCAAATAATGTCTCAGATCTCTCTGAATTTTTCTTATTATTATAATAAACATTTCTTACCTACACTACTCTGAATGCAGTGTGCTTAAGTTCTGTTTACAAATTGTACTGGGATATTAAAAGTTGGAAGACTTTTCTTCCCTAAGATTTTTCTTCCCTGCATCTCAAACAGGCCATGGGAATTCTTAAATTCCTTTTCCTTCTTCCTGCCCTATAGTTCAGCAATTTGACAACCATTCTTGTCTGACTCACAGAGGAAAGCTCTCTTCATAAAATGACAGTGCATGTCAGTATGAGTCCTAAGAACAAGAGGAAGAAATAACTCTTACTGAAACTATAACGTGGCAACAAATGGTGCAGTGGCAATTGTTGACAGGGAAGACAAAAACTGACAAGTAAAAATTCCTATGAGCATAATAAAGTCTAACTGCCCAACTCACCATATTTTATACCTACTCACATGGGAACAACATGCATCAGTACTTACTTTCCACTATTTCTGGAATAGTTCTGTAATGTTGGAACTGATAAAAGGATTTTTCTAACATGTATTCAGGGTTAATTTCCTCTACTCGAAGCAAGTTCAGTACCATGTTGTACGTCAGGTGGAATGCACTGTTTAAGGGATCAGCTGAACCCTGAAAAAGATGCAAGAACACTTTCCGTTTGAAAAAAATATTAATTGCAGCATATAAGAACACACTGAATAAATCACGATGCAGTATTTTATATGAGGAGCTGCTTTGATGAATTGCACAACTTGTCTTGAATTTAGATTACATGTTTCATAAAATCCTGAGCAATTTTATTATGCTGAACACGTAAAAATATTTGTACTGTATAGATACTTATCATAGCTATGATATTATAAATGATATTTGAATGAAATGAAAAGTCCAGGTGAAAAATTTAGATGTTTCCTGTAGTTTACAATTCAGATTCCACTATCTTAACTTTAAAGTAATAATTACTTAACTATTTAAAGCAATCCATTATTTTAACACTGAAAAAAAACTTATTTGCAAGTCTTAAGACCTACTGGTTACATTGGTGTCTTGGCAATTTTGCTCAAAAATAGGTAATCTCCAAATTCTTTAACTTAAGTTATGACTCATTATAAAATTAACGTAATTTTCAGGTAGCTTGAGAGAAGTTGTGAACTCTCCCCTGGACATGGTCTTGGGCACTCTGCTCTAGATGACCCTGCTTGAGCTTTGGTTCTGGAAAAGATGACCTCCACAGGTCCCTTACAACCCCCACCATTCTGGGATTCCAGAAAGTTAAATTTTTTTTACAAGGAGGTATATACAGGTATTTTGATTAACCTAAGAAGAAAGGATGCTGAGAAAGCATTGCAGGGAACACCATCACCTTCTTTACCCATTCTTATTTTTTAAGAATGTCTACTACTGTCCTCTGTCAAAAAGGGGTACTGGACTAAGTAAATGCATCTTTGACCTGATTTATCATGGGCTGTTACTATGTTCTACCCAAGACAACAACCTTGTTATCATAAAAGAGCAAACATTTAATTGATATGGTCTAAAACAACCAGTTATTCAAAGAACATGCAAAACAGTTAAACAGTGTCCAAAGAAGATCTAGAAGAGCTCAAAACACAGCCTCTCCAAGTAAGCGCAAGGCTGGGAAACTGTCTCTCACTGAAATGTCAGCACAGAAGTGTATCAGAAGGCCATCCTGATATACCAAATCACTGAAATCAGATGAGAGAGATCCAACACTTTTGAAGTACAAAACTGCCCAAATGTGGTGCATAACTCCAAGTAGCACTAGTATCAAAGGAACAGGTGTCTGACAGTCCTTTAGAAAGGATACAAGGGAAATTCAGGAGTTACGAATCAGGAAATTGCTATTTGTGTGCAACTAAAGGAGTGGAAAACAGAAGCAACAGACAGCTGGACAGAATACTGCAGAACAGCAACATAAATAGGCTTTTTGTAAAACCAAGATAGATCTCAAAAATATTTCAGAGCTCTCTGAAGGTATTAATAAGTACATGGATTATCATACCTCCTTGATTCCTGAAATGCTTATGACAATACACTCACCTCCAACAATGTAACATAATTGTTTAAGGGATTTTTAAAAACCAAACTCTTGTGAATTACTAAACAGAAAACCAGTGCAATTTTGGTGTTTTCCAAAACAAAATTTCCCAGAGACTCAAAGAGGGCTGGACTTAGAAGAAATGTAAAAAAAGGCAATGATAGAAAAATAGCAAGGTCTGCTAAAAATTGTAGTAGATGTCTGAAGACACAAACAATCCACAAACAACGCATGACAAGAAATAAAATGGCAAGTGAAATCTAATTTAAAAGTATAATAAAAGACAATGGACAACAGTTTGCAATGGTTTTGTACCTATCATTCTTTTAAAATGATGTATATGTGAAACAGAAGAGATTTACTAAACAAGCATTGTCCTCTCAACAAGCCCTGTGAGTAAATTCAGTTATGACTAAACATTTTAAATAACAACTAAAACATAGAAAGAAAATGAGGATGTTTCAAGATATATTTTTCATGCAAATATATGACTGCTTAAAGTTCCACATATTCTATCAGACATTTTAGGAGCTCAGACAGGCTGACACTGGGAAACATGCAACTCTACACCTTTTTTTAAACTCACAAATTGCTTTACCTAAAAGCAATTAATTTTATTAATTAATTAAATTAATTAATTTAAAACTAATTTTATCTTCTTGCAACTAATTTATTTGCTTTTCTTTATTAGCGGAGATATTCCCTTGTCATACCTAACTAAAAAAATTACTGGCTATTTAAAAATTAACTGATCATTCGTTTACATATGCAAATGCTAAAATTTAGATCCATAGCTTTTCTAGATCAAGCTAAGTGTACTGGATTTTAAATGACAATACTACAATATTGTGCCGGTTTGGCCAAAATCTAGTAATATAGCCCCTGAGAGAAAACCAGGTTACAACCACCCTTCCCCCCCTCAGGGTTCAGGAAAAAAGGAAATTTTTCCTCGAAGGAAAGTGAAAGAGATAAAAACTATTTATTTTAACAAACACACAGGAAAAGGACAATGATGCTGAATAATGAATTAAAACCCTCGCTATAGAGAGAAACCTGGGAAGATTTCAGAGTCCTTCTGTAGGTGTGGTCTCTCTCCTCCTCGGAGCTGGTCGGTGAGGGCGTGGGCCCACCCCCGGGCCTCGGGGAGAAAATTCTCCTGATGTGTTCTGATGTTGTTGAAACAGTTCAGAAGAGAAGAAGGGAGAAAAAAAAACCAAAGTCCCAGGAAACAAAATTCAGCTCTCCATCTCACACCAAGAGGGAAAAAAAACCAGCTGGCTGAAGAAAAAGCAAGCAGGGTGCTCCCTTCGTACCTTCCACAGTCAGACGACACTGAGGAGTGTAATCTCTGTGTCCTTGAGAAGCTGCTTTGGAAAGTTCGTCTGGGCTTTTTTTTTTTCTCTTTTTCAAGCTCAGTTTAAAGGCACAGAAAAGGCACAATATTAACTTTTTGGGCATAGAGCATGATAGGGGATACACATGATAGAGTCGCCCCAAGACAAATACACACATTTTTCTTTCAGTTTTAAAGGTACTGTTAGGAATTGAATCTTACATCCATTGATGCACTGATACCAGACTTAGTAAGAGACAGTTTGAATCTAAAATTCCTTCACATGTACAAGATTTAAGAATATTGTAATCTCATTTGCTTTAAGTGAGACAGAGCTTTATGCGATTACCTTAAAAATGCTAGAATCCTACTCACTGCATGATTATTTTGTCTCAGAAAAGAACACAGCTGTTACAGAAAAGCCTTCTGCATATGTTTATACTATGAAAGTACCAGCACAAATACATGTAAAGCAAGTTTAGGATAAATCATACAGCCTAATATTTTGCTTCCCATGGCCACTCATTTAGTCATTCTAGATGACATCTGTGAGTGGATCATGAATACACATTAGGTTTTCACCTCAAGTGATGCATCTCAGAGCAGAAGTATCTCTTAAATTAGACCATAAAATGTGTATTTAAAATAATGCTGTCAGTTCTGAAATCACCACAGATGGGCTTCTACTAACAGAAATGTGTCACTAATTACAACATCAACAGTTGAGCTGTGGTGCTCGAGTTTCTACAGATGCCTCGGATTTGATATATCAAATAAAGATGACAGAACTTCTTTTGCTGATGCTAAGCAACATATAACATAGCTATTTTTTTCAGACCTGATAAAAGGATTACGTATGTACTCAACCTCCTGTCCATTTTTCTAAATATATCATTCATTCTAGGAAAGAGAAATTATCAGTCGCTAAAAAGCCTGCCTCTCTATAACAAAAAATGCCATTTAAAGAATGCCATTTACTAAAGAATGGCACAGCAATTACGCCAGTGTCAGCTAACAGTGGTCAGATTTCCTTCCTACTGCAATGTTCACTGCTCTAGTCACACCTCAACTGAAGAAGCTGGAATACACTCACCAGCTGGCAATAGGCACTAGAGATCTGGCAAAAAGCTGCTGTGTGACTGCTATGATCACACTATGAAAACAACTCCTCTTTCCATTCCTGACATCTTGGAGGCAAAACCTTCACCGTGTGCTTGCAAGATTATAAACTATTTGAAAGAATAGAACTGTAAGTGTCACTCCCCCATTAAATGTGATCATAAAGTGAGAAAACAAAGAACTTAATGCAACTATAATATATGCACAGAAAATGCCACGAGAGACCAAACAATTCCTGCAGATTCACTTTGAAGACTTTTTTTTTAAATCAGCAGAGTTCAACTACGAAGGAGTAATTTAAAAACAAACCAAGAAACCCAGCTATTTCAGGGATTATACAAAGCAGACTTGAAAGGTGATGTTTGAGCCAGTTGCTCATGTGGCAATTTTTATTTTAAACACATCATCAGCATTTTACCATTTGAAAATATGATCATTCTATTAAGACACAGCAGTTAAAATACAAATCCCGTTTTGGCCAAAATTTTGAATATTTCCTGTTCCATCATAAACACATCTTTCTCCAAGTTTGAGAAACTCCTGTCTTCTCAGTGTTCTCTAAGCAATACATTTGCAATCAAGAGTTCTGAGAAGCTTATTTTGTCTGAAAACTGAAACTGCTACATCTTTGAATGAAATATACTAGCTCTACTGTATTACACCTCCAGCACAGCCAGCAAGTTTTGCAGTGCGCATTAGTCTTTACCTACCACCCCAGCCTATCAACAGACCCACATCTAACAGGGAGCAATCACCTGTACGTCCTTGCTTCATTTACTTAGCAGCAACATCCAGATTTTGCAGCTGCACTAGAAAATCTTATACCAAAATACAGTTGTTCTTTTACACTAAGTACACTCAAGCCATGAGTAGACAATCAGCCTTTTATGGCAAATACTAAAGACAGCCATGGTTACTGCAGAGACAATTAGTGCTTACCTAAAGTCACCCGTCAGATACACGTGGTGGAGAGAAGCAAGTAACAGGAGGGAAGAGAAGATAGGATATAATACTGACAGGAAATAGAAAAGGTGGGCTTTTCCTTCCCAACTTATTTTCAATGAGCTTTGACAGAATAAATTGTTCAGCTATGCTGGATTTTGCTTATTGCCAAGATGTAGTAAGAGGCAAATCAGTTTTAACTTACATTTTCTCCAAGATGGTTTGCTCCTCTTGAAAACCCTTTGGCTGCTCAACCCTTTTGCCACTGGCTCCCAGATTAATTATTTTACTTCCTTAAAAATACCGTGAAGCACTTAGTTCACCCTCTACCACAGGCCCTCCTGCCAAAATACATCAACCTTCTCTTCAACAAGCTAGGCTACACCATTATCTCCCTCAATATCTCTCAGTCTCTGAGGAAGCCTTGCCCTTGTCTCCACAGAAAAAGCTCCATATTAGAGAAAGGATGAACCACCAACCACTCAATGCAGATCAGGCAAAAAGCCTAACTACCAGAGCTGCAAAAAGAGTTGATGAGAAAGACTGCCTCAAACAGGCATCAAGAAGTCACTTTCAAACATGCACTGCGTCCATGACTTACTGCTGTTGAAGAACTACAGTCCCAGTTCTCCAGCTTCATTTCTGCAAGCAGAAATCCTGCTTCTCATTCCTTGAGAGAGGGCAGTCTCCCTCACCTCAAATATTCAACAAGATTGTAGCAACAGATTTTTTTCTGACTACTTTTTAGAAAGCATAACGACTTTGCAAGCTTTTCCATCCCTCTGGATGACAACTACCTGGATACATGACAACAGCCTGCATATATTAAGTAAAGTTCTCAGAAATCAGTGATCTACTTTGCACTTGCAACCACTTCTCAAGAAATCTTCAGCTAACTTAACAGAAGCATCATTTCAAGTTTTCCAAGATTTGGGTTGCAAAAGAATGACTGGATTAAGCTGATAATGTTAAAAATCAGGAACATGACCATAAACAATTCACTACAGAAATAATTTAGTCAAAAGCTACAAAAAAAAAAAGAGAATCTGAAAATTATAGCTGCTATACAGTGTTCCCTGTTTAACTGCCAATAATTTCAGAGTGGATCCTCTTCTTAACACAACCAAACAATCCAACAGGGCATTTAGTACTTACCAGTAAGACCATTTCTTGCTCACATAAATGAGTAAGATATAAAGATTGGGATGAGGAAGATTAGTGCACAGAATTGATATGCACAGTATTTTTTCTTTTTTCTTTATTACTGTTAAGACTTGGAAGCCTTGTTTAACCAGAGATGTGAGAGCTGTCATTGCTTCATAATAGCAAGTAGTGTTGAGCAAGACGTACATTAGATAAGGTTACTCCCTCTGTTCTCTCTTACAGCAGGAGAAAAATATTTACATTTTTAAACATGTTCCCACGAAGAGAGAGGAACAAATTCTGCACATAACTTTCTTGCTCTCCAGCCTGTCATGGGACCATCAAATGGCAAATACTGTCTGAAACTAATTAATTCATAGGGACATTATGAGGTAACAAAGATGAAAGAGCCATGTTGCAAAGCAACAACAAAGTTTCTTTCATAATGATGAAATTTGATACAATACAGGACATAATTTACACCATTTTGGTCCACTGACAGCTTCGTTTAATTATGAGTGTTTCCAGAAATAAATTGAATCAATGAGTTCCCAGAAAGGAAATAACAAAACACTTTACAAAAAAGAGCACAGAACAGAACAAACTGATAATAATTAAAAAGATAAAGATCTTTCACTTTTTTTGTCATAAGGGGAAAATAAGTACACTTAGCTGTCTGTAACAGTCATTGTTACGAATTTCTATTAAAACTCTCATTAAATAAAAATGCAAGTGACTGTTTCATACATCTTTAAGACACAGAAACGCCTCTTGTGAAACAACAACATGCTTTTTTCTATATATCAGTAATCAAATAACCACAGGAATATTCAGTGCTCTCTCAGAAATATAAAAAATCCTCCTGTAATTATACGGATAGTGGAATTACCCTGAACTACATTAGCACAACTGCAAAACCAATGAAAAAACTCTTCTGTAAGGTTATTTTTAACAGATAATGGTAAACAGCTGTTTTAAGCACAAACTTATTACCAATCTGGCTCACTGCTTTGCCCCAAAACCAGTTACATCAACAAAGAGAAGCTACCGTGGGTGGCAAAATACTGCTTCAGCAGGCTTTGCTGGTGAAAATACCTCAGGCTGGGGTTCAACAAATGCTCCAGTTGTAACAAGAGACTTAAAAGGAAAACAATGTAACTCCTTTTCTCTCACCTGCAAATACTACCTTCTCAAGTTAGTTCTGAATGACGGAAATTTTCAGTCATTTACCCTCTCTAATTCAATAGGTCCTACTGTTGTAGCCATCATTAGTTTTACTTCAGGCTGGTAACTCCAAGTTCTGGTCTTCTCCTCATTTTTGGAAAAAGCAAATACTATCTTCAAGAAGAAGCTACCTCAGATCCTCAACAGATTTGCCACTATAGGTATCAGAACAGTGATGTATTTATTTTATGACAATTTACAATTTCAGTAAATATGCAGTAAGTTTTAACTTAAAGTAAAAGTGTGCTCTAGCAAAGACTATCTACTTCTATGTTAATATAAATGTTAATATAAAAATAAATGTTAAAAACTACCTTTGTTGTCTGTTCATCTCAAACTCACCTTTTCAAGAATAAGAAGGCAAAGAAAAAAATCTAGTTTAGATAGCCAAAATGCGTTCACATTCATAGTGATGAGTTTACCAAAGTAAATTTCCCAAAAATCTGGAGGAAAACTGCTTTCCACAGACTGAACTAATAAAACTTAAAAGTATTTTGTGGTATTAACAAGCAGCAACCACAATTAATAAATAATACCCATTAGCTTAGTCCTACAGGCTCTTGACAATCCTGAGATGAAGTTCAAGAACGACAAACCATTATACATTCCATTTGATACACCCCATTTGCCTACATTTTGGTTGCAAACTACAGCAAGAACAGCTATTTGCCATTCTCTTCCATCTGCAGGCTTGCATAACTATATACAAAACTGTACAGGCTGTATATCTTTGTGACCCTCTTCACAAAGGTGTTTGATTATCCATTTCCCTTATCTCTGTGATTTCATGCTAAAATCTTGTTGACTTTAAGGAGATTTTAAATTAAGGTTAAAAGTTAAGTACCTTCCTAAACCAAAGCCTGGAAAATTCCTGCAGTGCGTGCTTCATAAGGACAAGAAAAGGTTGGCAGTTTACAGTAAAACCAATTATTTCACATTAAAATTATTTTTATGTAAATATATCTTACAAAGTATCCAAAACACTTGTTTCATTGTGATTCTTATCTATGTCACAACTTTAGAAGAATGTTTTACTGTCCTCAAACCACTACTGACAATCTGTTACTCTAGGTTTTGCAACGTCTTTTCCAACAAGTATTAGTGCCAACCTCCAGCTGAAGTTTTTCTCTCCTGATTTATAATCTGGTAAATTTCTCAACTCCTGAGGCTTTCTTCCCCCCCTAGAAGTAAGTTCTGAGTCAAACCAAAGTACCATAGTGTAATCAAGGTGGCATGCTAAGCTGATGTTTCCAGAGAAAACTACTGAACTGTCTGAATTGCTGTCGTGCTCATTTGCTTGGTAGAATAAAACAACTTCAGAATTCAAACAAAATGGAAAGAGACTTTTAATAGCAGCATACAGGCCACATAAGGACAGTACAGCCAACTATATAAAATGATGGCCCTGCCAAGGAACCAGATGTAGCTAGCGGACTATCTCCTACAGCTTGGCATTGGGGCATTTTATGTTCCATAGGCAAATGACAAGAAAGCATATTAATGTATTTTTTACCTTGCTAGATGAATGTATTCCTGTATCAGGAATAGTGTAGCCAGAAGGACTAGGAAAAGGATTGGCATTGGTGAGGTCAGACCTCGAGTCCTGTGTTCAGTTCTGACCCCTTCACTTCAAAAAGGACTTTGAAGTGCTGGACGTGTCCAGAGAAGGACACCAAGGCTCATGAAGCATCTAGAGACCATGTCTTATGAGGAACATCTGAGGGAGCTGGGAGTGTTTATCCTGGAGAAGTGGAGGCTCAGGGGAATGAATTCTCATCACCTTCTACAAGTGCCTGAAAGGAGGTTATCAGTAAGGTGGGGTCCAGCCTCTTCTAGTGCCTAAAGTGAGAAGACCCAAGGAAATGGCCTTGAACTGAGACAGGGGATATTCAGATTAGATACTAGAAAAAACTTTTTCACTGTTCAGGTGGTCAGGCACTGGAACAGATTGCCCAGGGAGGTGATGTAGTCACCATTCCTGGAGGTGTCTGGATTTGGCACTGGGTAATATGGTTTAAGGCTTGCACTGGTAAATGCTAGGTTGACAGTTAGACTTGATGATCTCAAAGGTCTCTCCTAACCTTGATGATTCTATGTTTTCTTTGAATTTTTCAGTCCATCTACCTTCTCCTGTGACGGAGTGAGTAGATGCATAGCCCTGATAGATTCAAATTCAAAGTTCAAAAACCTACTTATGCAGCACATTTTCTTTCAGAGTACAAACATCCATTCCAGTAACACAATTAGCTCAAGATTTTTGTCTTTTAGAGACATAACAAATTATCACTGTTGAGTAACTCAGCTATCTCTGTAGGAATACATCCTTGTAGCATGGCCAAGTTCCATCTGGAGAGATGCTGCACTGGTTTCAAAGGCCATCTACCATCAAGAAGAAGCTTTACACTTCCTACCTAAATTAACACAATATAGCAAAGATTTTAAGTAAGGAAAGGAAACAAAAAAAATTTCAATCAAATACTTCTTAGTATTATGCAAATATAAAATTACAATTTACCATCTTTGGAAAGCTGCCCCAACAGTGTTATAAGCACTTAAGCTAACAGATTTATGCAAGTTTAGTAAATATTCAGTGGTCAAGTAAATGCTAAGGATAAACAAAAAAACCTAGTTACACTGTAGAAGACAAATGTACATTACTGAGTTTAAGAAATATTTACAAACCTCCCTTGTAAGAACTCCCTCTAAGAATGGAATGCTGAATGTAAGTCTGGAGTACTGTACACAATGTCGCAATGAACAGTGCCATAGCCAAGCAGCACAGCTGCAGCAATGCTGCTGGTACAAATACGCTCAAAGCTCTCACTTCACCGAGCGTGGCGGGAGGCAGCTGACAACAGGATTCCTAGATGTTTTGCTCTAGTGTTCAGGAAATTTTTTGGATCAGACACTCACTAGGGTTGAAGAGCTATGACAAAAATGTTCTATGTAAATGTTCTATAATTCTCAATATGGCTAATTTATTTCTTCTGGAGTTTTTCCTACAAATCTTTAGCTTATCCTGAAAGAAAAATACTACCACTAGACATGACCATGATTTTATAGAGACAAACACC
The DNA here is from genome assembly GCA_013397725.1 of Rhagologus leucostigma. Taxonomy (NCBI): domain Eukaryota; kingdom Metazoa; phylum Chordata; class Aves; order Passeriformes; genus Rhagologus; species Rhagologus leucostigma. The sequence goes on from VZTD01001881.1 coordinate 444,767, forward strand.
ATTCAGTAAGTAAAACCTGAGACATACTTAATGATGACTGTGAATAGTAAATATAGTAGAAATTTTAGTCTGTATAGATTTTCTTGGCCTGTTTGACACGGAATTTCCTCTAGACGCTTTGTATTTAAGAAGGAAAATAAGAAGCGGGGTTTTTTGTGCTGCTCATTTCATAAAACATCATTTTTACTGCCTCTACAGCAATTGGCTAAATAGTTTTTGTGCTGCTCATTTCATAAAACATCATTTTTACTGCCTCTACAGCAATTGGCTAAATAGTTTTTGTGCTGCTCATTTCATAAAAGATTATTTTTACTGCCTTTACAGCAATTGGCTAAATAGTTACAGAAGCTACAGAAACATCAATACCTTCATTTTAGCCCCTTCTGACCTTTTTCAGAAAAATCTAAAATTCAGTCTTCGCTCACAAGTGAAATAGTGTCAGAAATTAATAAAATACATTAACTCATTTAGATCAGTGGACAAGAAGCAAGCTATAATACAGAAGGCAAAAAAGTTGCCATTATTTTTCCTATTGTTTCCTTGTAATTCAAAAGCGGGAAAAATCAAAGGTCTTGCAGTTTCAGTGAAGGAAATATTCTCTATTATTTCCTTAAAATCTAGATTAAAAACCCCAGAGGTAGTATCAAAAAGAAAGTAAGTGATCTACTACTTCCTTTTCTGTTTTACTTCATTCCAATTAAGTTCAACAGTTCTCAAATTATTGAATTTTCAAACTTTATAAAAAAACCACCTTCTGAACGGGTGAGCTTATAATCTCTTAACATATGAAGATAAAAACATTGAAATACATTTTTTCTTAAGCTATTAACAATTCTTCCATATAAATTAGCTTTTTGAGGGACTTTTTTATAAATACTATTTATAAGGATTCTCTTTTGCTTCTCTCACTTTGTATATCCTGCTCTTTATTTTTCAGCTGTGCAAGTACAAATGTATAAAACCTTCTTAAAAGTAAGTATTACACGTGTTTTCTTAAATAGCCTTAAAAACTTATAAAAATCCAGTTAAAAAACTTAGTCTTCATACATCTCAGAGATGTACACATGCATTAAGAGTGCATGTGAAAGAATAGATACAGGCACACTCCACTGAGAAAACACAAATCAAATCAAGCCTAAGAAATTAACACAAAAGCTAGTGCTACCATACATGAATATTTCTGAAATTTATTTTACTGATTTCTGGTTAGTTAGCCATAATGCACCATTCATGAAAATTCTGACTTTAAGAAGGTAAATACTACCTGTGTATAAAAGGTACTTGTAATGTACATATTTACAAATATAATAAATTATGAATTAACAGATAGCACTGACAGATCACAATACACAACAAAGAATCCACATCTGCATAATTAACATCAGTCGTTTCTGTACTCTTCCCCTTGTTCTTAATTTGCCTGAACAAAAAACACTGGCATCTCCATTTTTCTTCAACAACTACAAGCCTTTTGTTAACATAACTTGATGCTGACTTGAGATGATTCTCACAATTTATACTAAGTCTAGTATTACTGTAAATGCTGTTTTAACACAAATGACCTGCTATTTGCACCAAGGCTACAAGCTCCGAAACAGAATGCAGCATAACTCCCCAAGTTTTAAATTTTAACATGTGTGCGCAATTAATGTAAGCGGCCTAAGACAGGCAACTCACACAACAGTTACCATATTTCTTTGTGGTTATTTTAGCCATGGAATTTAAACAGAAGTGTAATGAGTATGTATTTCGCATTCAAGTCACAAAGCGAGAGGGTATCAGTGTAATAATCTGTAACAACTCCCATTACAGTTTGGGGAAGTCCTGTAATTTAATGCCCATCTCAACCACAAGTGATTTTTTTCAATCTCTTAATTTCCAAATTCAACATTTTCTGCAAAAACTGTCAATTTCTCCATAGCTGATTTTAGCACACTGACAGCCATTTCATTCTTCTTCTTTATTGTATGTATCTCATTTTTGCATGACCTTGTCCATTTTGTCTATCACACTGACAGACTATCAACAAAGTTTCATTTCATCACAGAACCAAGAATTTAATAACTCTTGTGGAAGTTCAAACCTTTTCCTAGTTCAGCATAACCCTTATACTGACCGCAGTCAGCAAGCAACAAACTGAATACTACAGTAGTGGTGCTATCACTAGAAAACAGGATAGAGTTCTACTTGTCCTGCCTGATAGCCCTTTTATACAAAGAAGGATGATACTACTTTTGCACAAATAAGGTTACTAGTCTTCTAACTTTGTTTCACAGAAAAGCCTGTGAGAATTCACTGAAAGCTACTCTTAGGAGCTGTCATCTTCTACCTGCATGATCTTCTAATCTAAGGTGAATAATTTTCAACATAACATTACTCAAATGAGCATAACCTTGTTGGGAGAACAGAAACAAAATACTGTCTCTCCTACCTTCAAAAGCTGCTTGCCAATCGTTGGACTCATTTTTTCATCCACCATAAGAATTACTATTCCTCTGTCATCCATACCTCGGCGTCCTGCACGACCTGACATTTGAATGTATTCACCTGAGGATATCTATAATAAAATGAGAAAAAGAAATTAACAAATATGAAGAAAATAGCAAGAACACAAAGTGCTAATTACAGTTGCACAGTAAGTGACATGATGTATAAAAATTAGCGAAGAAGAGTTATCTAAGTTATCAAAGAGTTATCACAGATTGACTTCATTAGTCATAACTAACACGAAGTAATGATATAAATCCATGACTATGAATAATGTCAGCAGTAAAAGTCAGCTAATGCTCTTATAGCTCCATATCATGATGCATCATTTTAATAAGCACAAAAACCGTTTTACTAATGTCTTTTATAATGGAAGGTTGCTGAGCATGGTGGAATACAATATATCTTCAACATCCTGATAATGCATCTTCATCATCTTCAAGTAATGTTATCATTTCATTCAAATTATGCAAGACTTACATTAATATACTCATACCTACAAAAGGAGTATTTTTATGCCTCCTATATGTGAAATTGAAGAGTTTATAAAGAACTGGGACATGGCAAGAGGCAGCTACAACGGGTTACCTATGTCTCAGCAATTTATAAAACAGGGGTTTTGTCATCTGTGGAAGTGCATTCCCAACAACTCCCCAAGTTTCAGTTTAAGTCAGATTTCAAAAACTACTTAAGCAAACTGTGCTAAATAAGTTCCACATTTCTGCTATCTCAAAGGTACCCATTCTTATATATGTCTTACAGACACGCAATCAGGATGAATAGTGAAACTGAACAACCCGAACTAAGACCGAAGAAATGTTTACTTCATAATGCATAGATCAAGCCACTTGTCCTGTTCACCACAATCTTCCCACCTTTGAAGAACGAGCCTTGGCTCTTATAAAGCTTTGCTGTGACGACTTGCAAGACCTCATTATTATTTTAAGTAAACCACATACCATGTTTTAATGTCTAAAATTTTATAATTATGCAAAAAATCCTGCTGTAACAAAACAATACTGTCCCAAGGTAAATGATCTCTTTTCTTAGCTCTGTCAAAATTAGTGATCATTACGACAGAATATCAAGTCCATTTATTCTCCACAGTTCTCTGACACAGAATAAAATACCTTGGTCTCACAGTTTTGGACAGGCTGTGCAGAAATCTTAGCCTAATCCAATGTCTGATGCTAACTTGCGTTTGATTCCCTTTTGATGTATCTATTGAACAATCTCATGGATAATCTGAGCAACCTTGTCTTCAGAAATTTGTGTATTAACTATAACTGGATTAGATACAAAGATTTTTGAAAGAAAAAATCTTTGAGAAAAAGTTTTCTACTACATTGCAGTGAACACATCAAGAGTAAATTTAATCCTAGTAAGGTTTAAAGAACTCAGTTATTCTACACTGTGATAGTGATAGTGAAGTGATAACCTGTTCATCACTTACCCATCGGAAATCTTTCCCATCAAATTTACTGGCACTTGTAAACAGCACAGTTCTGGCTGGCATATTAATTCCCATAGCAAAAGTCTCTGTTGCAAATAAGGCCTAAATAAACAGACTGAAGTTAAGCAAGCAAAAAAAGAGTATCTCAAAAGAGGATGAAAATAGTCAGAGATTGCTACACAAAACCTCTCTGGATTTTAATATACCTGTGCAGTTAATATAGGGAACGCAGGCATAATCAATACTTAAAAACTGAACCAAAACCATCTTTCCATCTTCCCTTATTTTTCCCGGGAAAGCATGAAAACTAAATAGATGACATGTGAAAGATTCCAAAAAAACCATAATGGAGTGCAAATTATATTAATCAATAATACTAATTAATTTCAATATTCAAGTTTGCAAGGAGAAAATAGGAGTTAGCTATCCCAAAAAACCACCAAACTCTGACCTAAGGTTACATTTTTCTGAGTATTTGTCCTTAGAACAACCAACAGTCAGCTTGGTAATTGCCCACAGTCATTTATAGGAGCAAGATGTAACATAGAATAGTTGAAGAAAATATTTAAGTTAGACACTGTAAGTCCAAATACTTTCGAGTAAAATCTGGAACACTTAAAACTACAGCTGCAATTGTGTAGATCTCCATTGTAATACTAGCATACACCCTGAACTAAAGCGTACTTCTTGAATTTTCAAGATTATCAGCGATGTATTCGCAACAGAGAACAAACTACAGACGGGACATAAAATATACCTTTATTAGGCCCTCTGAGAAAAGAATTTCTATGGTTTCTTTTAAGATAGGAAGCAAACCACCATGATGAATACCAATTCCTCGTTTCAGAAGGGGAAGCACATGTTCAACCTGGGAAGAAATATACCAAAGACCAGCAAACAAATTTTAGCATTTTTTACTAAAACTTGTATGGAAAGTCTCAATACTGCCCTTAGTGTTCATGTAATTCACTGTTTCCCAATTTGAAATACAATAACTACCCCTTCAATCTTGTAATAGTCTGTCTGGTTAGAAGCTTCTATTTTTCCATTGTAAAGATAGGAAAACATCACTATGCTTAGTCATTACACAATAAATTAGATCACAGATGCATCAATGCAACTTTTTGAAAGCCTCAGCAATCAGTAACTGGTACGTGCATACTGCACTCTCACTTAAACTACTTCCAGACTGTTTTAACCCAGGTCTACCTCTTGATAAAGTCTTAAGCTTACTTAAAAACATAACTGGAAAAAATAAAACAAGGGGAAGGAACTCCATTGTTAATTCTGACATACGTCATCTGCTGGAATCGCAACCGGAAGGAATCCTTATTCTTTCATAATGACAAGAAGCAATGCAAGAGATACTAAAACCTGGGGATATGAATGAGAATATCCAGTTTTATAATTTCTGTACCCTCTACAAAATACCCACAGCTTCACAGGTTGCAGAAAATGGGACAGCAGCAATTCAACTCTATTCAAAAGAACCTTATTCAATCTCCACTCACCTGAGGAAGCTTTTTGTCTTCATCTGAGAGACAATCAATTGCATTATTGAAGACTTCTTCAACCATCTTTTTTTCTTCATCTAAGAAGGCAATTTGTAAGTTATTACAAAATGTAGAAGGCTAATACCAGATGTAAATAAAGTGATACCATATCCTAATATTTACAAAAGGGTACAATAAAAATTGAGTGGAATACTGTGAAGTCTACACAAAACCACCCACTCTGGGTCAGATATCAAGACTTCAATAAGCCTAGAGGAGCCAAATGGTAACCAGAAGCAGATGATAAGGAAAAAGAAAACTAGAACAGACCTTTCAGAATAGTCCAAACTTCAGCTACTTCCAAGCTTGGGATTTATCAGTTTTATGTGCTCCCTGCGTATTTCATAAACCTCCCCTGTTCCTCTTCCACCTACTAGTCCCTGTCTGCATGGACATAGAGGCTCTTCTCTGTTAACTCTCAAAGTTTACACCCCTTCTACTAAGTAGTATGAATATCAAGAATAGACATTCAAAGGTGTGATTCTGAAGAAAACATGAAAATGCAACTCTGCATTTACATGACCTTAAATTTTCTGACAGAAACACCTGCATTATTCTGCAACAGTGAACCAAAATGTGCAACGACTGGAGCAAGTAACCAAGCAAGAACCCTAAACATTTCACAAACGTGAAACAATACATTGATTTACAACAAATTTCTTATTTTTGTTAAAACTCTTTAGCTTTCCAAGAAGCGATGAGCTTAAACTTATTCGCAAAGCTTGGTCTTAGTCCAAGATGAAAAACATCATCTTTATTTACCTTTTGGTTTTTACTTTGAGGAGAAGGGGAAGAACGAATGAAAGAAAACTGGACTGCACTGTCAAGAAAGAAGAGTCTAGTGGTTTGTTACACCGTTGTTTGGACTTTGAGTCCAAAGTTCACTTTTCTAGTGAACATATTGACAAAATTTTTGGAAAATACTTTTGTAATGATCAGTCTTCTCCTATTACAGATAGAATTTTCCAGGAATTCTTGTATTATTATCACAATAAACAGCATACTGAAGCAAGAAATAGAGTTAAAATCAATGAACAGTTCAACATTGCAATGACCAAGTAGTCTGTGCACCAATACCTTCCTACTGAATACAGCTTCAGGTACCAGCATAGTAAAAGAAAAAAGCAGTATGTATTTTCCTTTTGGTTTTACACAAGATGTTCAATAGGAAAAGTAATATTTCACATCAAACTACATTTGTGAATGGAATTGAACTGGATTTATCTGTACCTGTATTGAAATCTAACTTCGTCATCTGAAGTGCATAGGCTTCACAGTCTTTCTTACTGAAGCTGAAAATAATCACAGGTTGGAAATTCCTTTCCATGATCATCTTCACAATCTTAAAAACATTTGAAGGACCTGCAGAAAGTTACATTAATTAAAATTAAATTTTACAACGAAAAGTATCTTACAGAGTAACCGAGACACAAGCACAAGCTGCATAGAACTTAAAAAAAAAATTATACCAAAAATTACCTCAGAATGGGTTCAAACTCACCTTTTGTTCCTCCTTTCCTGCCTTTCTGATCCCCTTTTGCTAAGTCTCCTGCATCTCTAAGCACTTGCATTGCTGTATTAAAATTATCTTCTCTGAAATCTCCCTAGATGCAAAACACAAACTTTGTAAGTAGTTACTTACACAGCCCACTTAAAAATACTTAGTGGATTGCACACCCAGTACCATTACCCCATATATACACAGGTAGGACGACAAAAACAACACATAAGCTATCAAAAGAGTTTACTAGGTCAGTGTCACAGCTCAGAATTACATTGGTGTCTCTGAAGTTACTGCTCATTGCTCTATCCACAACACTATCCACCATGCCAGACCTGCTAAATGACGCAGTACCAAAACTGACTTTTAGGAATGTCCACATAAAACTACATTGCACAATGAAGACCTATTTTCAAGTGCAGCACTACTGTTTGTGGCATCAGCTACTGCTGATTGGGCTAATGATAAATTTTAAATAAGCTGTTAGTTCAAAACCACCTGAAGAAACAAAAATATTTTGCCCCCTCAACTGAAGTCAAATTTACATGCCACTATGTTTTCTTTTGAGTGAGAAACAGTACAAGTAACATCAACTCTGCAGATTTACAAAAAGCAGCATGCATTTTAAAAAACAAGCAAGGATGTTGGCAATTAAGACATCTCAAGAAGTATTACTCAGCTGATTGCATGACATTAGATAATAAAATCAATTTCTTGTGTAAGACTCCAAAAATCTAAAAGCAATTCAGAGATCACCATTATCCACTTGTACTTAATTTTAACAAAAACATCCTTTATACAGCCCATCCAAATTTTCCAAGAGCTCAAGCTTTTTTTTTTTTTTTTTGACTGTTAAGTGAGGAAAACAATCTTTCAAACAAACTGAGCATTCCTTACATTTTCATCAACCACCAGATGAAGTCCATCTCCTCCTGCTGGAAATATATAATGCTGCAGTGGAGTGGGTCGATAGTCGGTGTAAATCACATGGCAAGGCTATCAAGAAAGAATTCACATAAATATTTTATAATTGCATTGTAATACCGCTTGCTTGATGGAAAATCAAATACATTACTATTAAAATACAATTTTCTAAAAACTACAAAATAAGGCTTTCAGAAACTAAGATAAAAAAATTTCTTTCCTGAATATGGATTTTGTACTAATGACATTGCTTAAGAAAACAAAAGTTTGCAAATATTTTAGAAGACAAGTTGGCTACAAAAATTCTTTCTCACGAACACAAAAAACAAAGATAAGCAGTATTTCTTTCTGCATTATTAGACAGACTTGAAATATTAACACCTTCTGAAATCAAATGAAAACCTGTTAGTTTGTATTTTGTAAAAAAAGTCTGAAGTATTTCTGAAACACCTAAAAATGACTCACAGTAGACCTTCATGAGCATTTAAGGTTTTGATGCATCAAGAAAGCTTGTTTAGGGAAAAAAACCCAAACACTTCCCTTAAAACATTAAATATTGCATAAATCTGCTTTTAAAAAAACCTACAATCTAATGTTCTACAAAACAAAGTCAAGGTTTTCTGCCAAGCTTAAACAGACATCTTTTATATTATACTCCCTTCATCACAAACAACATAAGAATCAATCTCCAGGATATTTTTAAAACTGGACCAACCTCTTGTTGATAACAAATTCCCCAGTTCTAATTCCCAAATTCTTTGCCATAAAAGCGTATCTTAGAAAAAAACAGAATAGAACTTAAGACCTAAAGGTTACAGGACAGGATAGGTTTCTTAAATTACACTTTTCTCACTTGCTTGCAAGCATATATAGTATTTCCCATGGATTTAAGATTTGCTTTTGATTTCTACATGATCTTTTTACAGAGCTCCTCAACCAAATTCTCCCAATAACCTCTTCTCTATCAGCCCTCAGAAAATCACGGTATGTTCACTGTGTTTCATAACCCAGAACGTTTGCTGAAATCAGGCAGGTGTCTAAATAATTGTGGAAAACAAACATTAAGAAACAGCTTTAATGTTGCCATGTAGAAGCAACAGCCAGTATATCTGCAAAAGCAGGAATACAGCCAGAGAACCAGGACTGATCTATACCATCACCTATAACCAATAAAATGACAAAATAGATACTCAGAGGTCCAGTTATCACCCAAACAGACAGTATTATGTCACAAGACAACACGGTAGAGGTACAGCGTATCAGAAATATAACCTGTTTGTGAAGATGGCAGATCCATTCAGCAAACTGACGGGCATTTGGAATAGTTGCAGAAAGGAACACATAATGTACATTATCAGGAAGCAAAATAATTGTCTCTTCCCAAACCACACCACGTTCTGAAAATGCAAAGGCATATGGGAAATTTATGTGATCAAAGCATGTTTCTCACCCCTGAAACCAAAGAACAGCATGCTTAAAAACAAAGTAAGATAAAAACTAACACAAATCTCCCCCACACAAGTGGGCTATATCACATGCCCTCAAAATCATTTCTGCTTTGGCAAAGAAAATGCAAACTGCAACACATAATTACAAAAATTCATCAGGAAACAAATTCTGAATGATTCAGACACAAAGACGACTGATTTTAAGAGAGAAAATAACACTTAATTCTTCAAAAGAAAAAGAAATTGTTCTTGGGGAAAAAAAATACAAAGATTTGAAAAGAAAAATGGCACATATAGGATACCTGTATCTCTCATGTAGTGGATTTCATCAAAAATAACCCATGCAACTTCACGCATAACCTCAGAACCTCTGTAAAGCATACTTCTCAAAATCTAGAAAAGGAAGTAAAAGTTTAGTCCCTTCACAGGAAATAACAACAGTCATGTTACATGGACATCGGTAAGAAGCTGCCAGAATTTTTGGTTCACATTTATACGGATATATGAAATCATATTTGCACAAAACGTAAAAGCATTTAAAGATAGGTTGTGAGACGCTTTCCAAGTTCATTCCAATCTAACAAATCTCATTACATGAGAAAAACTGGTTTCCCTGCAAGAAACATGAAAGAATGAAACAACATATTTCTCCAAGCTTCTACATGGCAGGTAATTGTTACAGGTCTACAGATCTACTTCTGCAAGCCCTCTTTTTACCTCATCCTAACAGATAACCTCCCCATGGTTAAGAAGAAATCTTTCGTCAGAAATCAAATCATCCTGTCTCTCTAATCTTTCCTTACCACAGTTTTGCCTGTTCCTTTGAGGTAAAGGCAAAAAGAGGAAAATTCCAACTCACGGCTGCATTTCTACAACAGAAATGTGACAAAACTCTGTAAACAGTACTTTGTTACCAAAGGTGAAAAGCTGCATATTCCTGGAGCTCTAGTACCTACTGTTAACCACTTAACTATCCTTCAATGATTTTGCTCTCCCCATTTTGCCCTTCTAGAACAAAATACTGACCACAGGATTCAGTAAATCTGACTTTCAGCATTCCAGTCTATAAATACTGTGTTTTGAGGAGTCAGGAAATTAAATTCTGACTTTCTCCACATTAGAATCAAAAGTTCCTGACTTACAGTTCAAAAGCACAAATTCACAGGGATTTACCTAACTTTTTAAATAACCAAAAGTTAAAACACTCAAATGAGTCATAATAAACTTTAGAACATTTTCTGGGCAAGTTTAATCTTTTAAAATTTGACCTCTCCAATCAAAAAATGGTAGAAGAAAACACAGATCAAGAATCAATGTCTGATCTTACCTCAGTTGTCATTACCAAACAGGAAGCTGTAGGGTTAATGGTGACATCTCCAGTCATCAAACCAACATCCTGAAATTCTTCGTACATCTCACGGTACTTCTGATTACTCAAAGCTTTAATTGGACTTGTAAATATCACACGCTGCTTCTCCCTCAAAGCCAGGGCGATTGCATACCTGTACGCAAACAATGTCCATGTTAACAGCTGTCAGGAAGACAGAGCATATTACTTTGCATAAAAACAAAATAAATTATGCAATTCAGAACACCAAGAGAACAACATACAGCATTTGAACCCATACTCTAACACATCGAGCATTTCATATCTAGATTATTAAGTTCAGTGCAACCTTAAATCAACTACAGATGCATCTCTGGAGAGTGAAAAACCTTTAAACATCAAGTCAGCTGATTTTTATGGACACCAGAGTACATGTAGTTTAATTAAAAAACTGTCACTGTCTCACAACAAAACTATTATTACTTGAACCCACGCTCTAACGTATCTTCATGTACATTTCACTTCTCACTTCAGGTCAGCAAAGCCACTTCACTGCCTGAACCAAACCCTGACAGAAAATACACACCACCTTTCAAAAATTTCTTGCCCAATAAACACAAAGTTGCCAACTAAATCAAACCAGCGCTTCTAACAAAGCAAAAAAAAACACACAAGAAAGTTCTTACTAGTTCTAGCCAGGGGCTAGAAAACAAAGGTATTTTTTCTAGATTGTTTACAGAGATCTGTATTGAATAAGCTTCCATTTCAAGCTATGCAGCAATACCTTGACAGTTTAAAAATAAAAGCTAAGCTTAAACACAAATTAAGCCTTTTGCTACCCACTAAACGATGAAAGATGTAATTTTTATATTCGAGAGTAGCCAATTCAATTCTAACACCGATGGACTGAATGTTCTATCAAGAAATTGAGACACAACAGCTACTGACAGTTCAAGAAAGTAACAGAACGAACATCATACCGTTCTTTCATTAGAGCCTGTTAGAAAGGTACTTACTCAGCACAAACAGTTTTACCAGCTGATGTATGAGCGGACACTAACACGGACTGGTTATTATCTACACAAAGAATAGCTTCTCTTTGGAAGGCATCAAGAATAAATGGATATTCCTAGAAAGAAAAAAAGCAAAAACATTAGGGAATTTTAAGACAGACTTACATCTAATTAATTTTCTAACAGACGTAGTGTGTAAATTAGAGGCAGAAATTAAATCCTGCAGATACTTGTAGTTTCTTCTGATCTTAACCCAGCATTATGCAATGACTTTGTATTTAAACATTTTCATCTCATACCATATTTAACAGCTTTGCTTATCTCCTGTTGTCATAGCAAATGAAAATCTTGCCCTGATGACTGAATTTTCTTTAATTTGCTAACTTAGGAAGAGAAACTAGAATGATGCCACTGCCTGACGTAACAAAAACAAGGGATATCGTAACAGCCTATCCACCTCATTCAACCACATAATTTTCTCTACCAAATTTTAAATACAGAAACATCAATCTTATTTATGACAGGCCATCTTTTACAGACCTTACTGACAAAGCACATAATTCTTCCCTCTACTCTTACCTACTATATAAAACATGTACAAAAAAAAAGAAACGGAATCTACCACATACTTTTGCAGCTTTTCCAGTTCTTGGCTTCAGACCTGTGAATTCTTCATTTGCTGGAAGCGCAACCTATAAAATACATTTAAAATAAAAACAGTTGCAGATTTCTGTGTCCACAGCAGTGACAATTCTGGTAATGTGAAGTGTATGAAAACCAATCTGAATTTCTGTTATCCTGTTTCTACAAGCTCATGTGTCAAGGGTTCATCCCTTCCTCTCAAGAGTTTCTCCACCAATGTCTTTACTCTCCTGCCCCAACAATGCTCCTTCTCTCACTTCTCTGATACCCCTCAGATATCTCACTGCCTCATGTGAGATATTACTGCTTCAGCTACCTTCAAATACTAGCTTTTCAGGCCAAGACACAATCATTTCTTCTGGCCAGAGGATGTTCAAAGTCATTACTGAGCTCACATCGGTAACATTCCCTTTCCAACTACACCGTATTTATACTGGTAACATTCCCATTCCTGGCCAATATCTAACATTCAATCACTTTAAATACTTAAGCTCTCTCCAGTTACTAAGTGATGGCAAACCTTTACCAGACATCTCAAAATAACAAAAATTGTACAGACACATGGGCTTTAGAACCCTTATCAGCAAATGTATACATAGTTCCTTCATTACAAAAGACTGATGATACAGAGCCCTTGAATGTGACCCTAATTAATTTGAGTTAGTTCTGGAAAAGAGCAGAGAAGAGAAAAAGACCATAACAGTACAAAGAAGTTAAAATTTACATACTTGATTCTCACACAGATTCTTTCTGATAGTCTCTGTGGATGCAGGATGATTTAAGAAAACCCAACATTAATAGCTTCTATTACTCATATTTGAATTTGTATTTATGTCTATGAACACAACTTGAAAATGGATAGTTTTCACTACTTTGCACATAAAAAAGTCTACTTTTTTGTTTTGACCAAAATATAATTTTCAACAGTAACCAGCTTTACAAGAAAGCCTTTCATTCTTGAACCAGAATAGTGGAATACTTCAGTGCAGTGATCACACTACAAACACAAACATATTTTACCAACCAGTAGGTTCTTCTCCTCAACAACAGTGCTCAAAATGTTCTTGGTACCTTACAAATATGGAAACCTATCAACATTACCATTGAGTCTTTCACAATTACTCATTTTATTGTAAGTATGACTGAAACTCCTCCTGGTAAGATATTCTACTAATTTTTCAAGTGCATTTTGTGCCTGCTCAGTGTCAGATACAGACTTCAAACTCTTCACAACCTTAAACATAGTATGAAATACTGTATCTGCTGGAGCGCAGAAAAGCTCTGCAGAGGGATCAGGACAGGCTGGATCAATGAGCAAAGACCAGTGGTGTGAAGTTCAGCAAGGTCAAGTACCAGGTCCTGCCCTTGGGTCACAACAACTCTAATGAGCATTGCAGGCACCCCCAGGCAGAGGGCAGTTTTTTCTCTGAAGTAATAAGCAAAAAGAGGATATGAAATGACCTTAAACTGTGTATGAGGAGATTGGACATTAGAAAAGACTTGTCAAGCACCGGACTAGGCTGTCCAGGAAAGTGGCTGAGTTATCATCCCTGAAGCTATTCAAGAGATGTGTAAATGTGGCACTTGGGAACGAGGTTTAGGTGAGGACTTAGCAGTGATGGTTGGACTAATGGTTAATGGTTGGACTCAATGATTACAAAGGCCTTTTCCAACCTAAAAAATTCTGTGATTCTATCATATAATAATTACAAGTGGAATAACAAATACTGTTGCACTGGCAGTGATACACACAATTAGGCGAAACAAGCCTATTTTTCACTGCACTCACCTCATGTGTACAACCTTCAACAGTTTCCACAGACTGCACCTTTACTTGAGGCATCAGATCTGTCAAACTAAAAAGAAATTAGATAAGATTGCCAGAAAAAGTACCCAAAAATCCTGATTTGTATAAACGTGAATATGTTGAATTTCACCTCTACTTTAACTGCAATATTAAAAAAAAATGATGCACAGTCTTGGCATGGACACGCAGTAGAGGTTACTACCAGGACTAATACCTCTAAGTTAGTTTTGCTACCATATAAATCTACTTTAGCTATTCACTCAAAAATTGCACCACACAACAGCATTTATTCCCATGAAGTTTTATGATTAAGACTTTTCTCAATATACAACGAAACAAAACCCAAGACTTGTACTCCTGCTATTAGTCAAGACAGAGTAACAGCAGCTTGAAGCATCCCAAGCAGCTGTCTGAGGACAAGGCCCCTCTTTTTTTTACTGGTTCCTTCTATCGTGGCCATGAGAAGGGCCTGAAGTCTCAATGCATGAACCTGTTTATTTCTGATGGTTTTAACATACTTGGTAAGCTATTGCAGACAAGTATACACTCTACTGATACCACCAACACAGAAAATGACTTAAAATGTTGGCTATGGTTATGTTTTGCTTCTCTACAGTTACCCTTTGTTTACAGTGTTTCAAGAAGTCTTCTCATGAGTTTTTCACAACAAATCTGACATTGAACTTCAGAAAAATTAAATGTAAGACCAAATGACAATGCAGTTACCTCCTTAGATGCCTCAAAAGCCTTGTTTGTCCTATTTGCCAATTTATTCTTCCTGTATCCCAAGCCAACTATGTCTTTCAAAATCATGGTACATAGCAAGCCTGCCTCCTCCCATGTACTTCCAGCGCATCTCCTGCTCTATGTGAAATCAACATGACGGCTTTGACCAAGAGTCACTGATTCATACGAGTAACTACAAATTCATGCATGCTTTCTACTGCAAATGCCTACAGGTCTGCAATATCATTTTAAACACACCCAGTGCTCATCACTGCTGAGGCTCCACTAGCAGCACATTCTCACTTAAACAGATAATGGAAAATCAAACTTGTGCAAATTCATCTTTACATGGAAACACTGCAAAACTACTTTATATCAACTGTTCCCAACTGGCACATGGCTAACCAATATGGCTTGCTAGGACTACCTTACACATTAAGCCAGGCACTTACTTAACATCTTCTGATAAAACATCTTCCAATTTCGGCTTTTTTCCCAAAATGACATTTTCAGTACTATCAATCTCAGCTTCCCTTTTTGGCTTCACTATTGGTGGTACTGAAGGCTTTTCTTCCAATCGTTTTCTGCAACATAAACACACAAGAAATTTAAATTTTGCCTCATTTATTTACGTAGTTTCAGGAGACAAAACAGATGTGCTACAGACAACTGTGATGCCACTGCACTGGGGAAACAACCCAGCTAACTCTACCCACAAAAACGACAGTGGAATTTCAAACTAGTGCCCAAATAAGATGGCCACCAGGTCCCCATACTCCCCAACTGGCCACAGTGCCAGGGCTGGCTACAGCTTTAGAGCCACAGATCCTGGGAAAGTGGGCCACAGAATCACAGAATGGGTCACGTTGGAAGCGACCACAGTGGATCACCTGGTCCAACCTCCATGCTCAAGCAGGACCATCCTAGAGCACACTGCACAGGAGTGTGTCCAATTGGTACTTGAACATATCCAGTGAGAGCGACTCCAAAAACTCAGGGCAATCTGTTCCAGTGCAGAATCACCCACGCACTAAAGAAGTTCTTCCTCATGTTCAGGTGAGGTGAAACTTCCTGTGCATCAGTTTCTTCCCATTGTCTCTTCTATTGATCGGCCCCACCAAGAAGAGCACGGCTGCATCCTCTTGGCACCCTCCCTTCACACACTTACAGACACTGAGTCCCGAGGTGGTTGAGCAGCTCAAACAAGAGGGCAGAAGCCGGGCCCAGCGTTACAGCCCTCACCCCCGCTGCCAGAGCACCCCCGGTACCGCTGACCCAGCCTCGCTCCGCGCGCTTACCCCGGCCTCCTGGCACCCTCGGCGGGGCTCGTTTTGCTTTTCTTGGCGCCAGAGGCGGCGACGGCCGCGTCCTCCTCGAACACGCTGAAGAGCTCATCCCCAAACGCCTCCGCCATCTTAGCCGCCGCGCTCCCACAATGCCACGCGCAACGCCGCACGCCTCGCGCGAGAGGGGCCTTTCCGGCCCTTCCCCCCGAGGGGAGACAAAAACTCCCGCCGGTCCTGGCACCCCGAGCGGCCCGCACGGCCCGTGCCCGATCCCGATCTTTGTCTGGATGTGGGTACCGATGCCGGACCCGTCCGCGAGCCCCCCCTGAGCGCACACCCGGCCCTTCGCCCCCGGAGGGTGATGTGCGAAAAGCCGACGCAGGCCGCGCGGCCCTCGCGCGTGCGCTGGGGGCGCTGGCCAATGGGAGGTGGCGGCGGCCGTGTCAAGCGCGGTGCCCGTATGTGCGCGCGCAGGGCAGGGGGAGCGCCATGGGCGGCCGCAACAAGAAGCAACGCGCGGGCAGCGCGGCTCATGCGGCTGCCACTGCCACTGCCCGCGCCGGCGCCGCCCAGGCCGGAGCAGCCGTGGCCGGGGATCCGGCCAACCGGGCTGCCCCGCCGCGACCAACACCCGCCTCCAAGGAGCCGCGTGTCAAACAAGGTACCGCGCCCCGCGGAGCCCCGGGAGCGGCCGTGCCGTGCGGACGAGGAGTGGGGCGCGCTGTGCGCGCGGCTGAGGGTGCCTTGGCTGGAGGGGCAGTGCCCTCAGGGAGCCCCCGGGGGGTGCGGCTGCCGCGGACCGCGGCGTTACGAGGAGAGGCCGGCCATAGGGGCTGGTGTTTCCCAGCGTCGGGAGAGGCAGCTGGAATTACTCCGCTCCTAAACTGGTTGGGCCTGGCTACAGCCCGCCTTGCCTGTTTAGCTGGTCGAGGGAGGCAATCCTCCCCGTCTATTCGGCCTTAGTGACGCCACGTCTGGTGTTCTGTGTCCAGTTTTGGGCTCCTCCGTACAAGAAAGACGAGGAGCTACTGGAGAGTGGACCTGTCCAGTGGAGAGTCACAAAGATGATGCATCTCCTTGTGAGGAGAGACTGAAGGAGCCGGGCCTCTTCACGGAAGACTGAGAGGGGCTCTCGTAAATGTATATAAATATTTGAAACGCATGTGCGAAGAGAGTGGTGCCAGACTGTTTTCAGTGGTGCCCAGAATGAGGAGTAATAGCCGCAAACTGAAACACGACAAGTTTTACCTCAACATGAGGAAGAAATCCTGTACACTGAGGGTGGCAGGGCACTGGAACAGGCTGCTCCGGGAGGTCATGGAGTCACCCTCTCTGGAGACATGCAGAACTCACCTGGGTTCATTCCTGTGGCTCCTGCTCTAGGTTGGATGATCTCTAGAGGTCCCTTCCAAGTGTAACTATTCTGTGATTCTGCTGCCAGGAGTGTCCCTGAGCAGATAAGCCTTGGTGGCATCGATGTGTTGAGTTAATTACAGAAAGTCTTGTTATTAGATTATCAGCAGTTCCTGTGGAGCAAGTGTTTGGATGGCACTTTCCCGGAGCTTCTGATGTGTATCTTTGTTTCGTATGTTACTAAAATTAATATAATGTGGATTTGGGATTGTTTTGGAGTTTTTTTTCTGTCTTGAAAGAGCTGTTACAGGGCTGGAGGCACTTCTGTGGTGTTGGATAAGATGAGGAACGACTGTCCTGAGCGCAGTCTGAAATACTGATATTCTGTAGCACTGTGAGATGCCTGTTTCAATAAGCCAGCTTTGCCACAAGTAGCTCAGATACCATGTAACATTAGAACAGCTTGTGTTGCAGACCATGAGCATATCATGCAATGGCCAGGGCATCTGAGATTCCAACTTATTAAGAAAACGTCTTGTAATCTGTTAATAAAAGCTTCCTGGACCTATTCATATATTCTGCTTTTACAAGTGTGGGCTCTACTAAGTGTAGTTCTTGTGTCTTCCACTCCTCCAATGACCATGGTGCTCAGTCCTCTTCAGAAAATATCCTGCTTTTCTCTCGGGTTGTATACTGTGGTTAAAAATCAGTCAGTGTAAGTGAAAGCTAAGTTGGTATATTCCAGAGAGCCCACCCCTAAGTGCCAGTGAGTAGCTCCTGAGTGCTGACAGCTATTTGTACCTTCTGACCAGAGGTGGCCATACTTTAAATTAAATGCAGTTACCAAAACCTGGTCTGATCTCGAAGGAGGCTCTCCCAGAGCCATTCTGCAGGCAGGCCAGCACGGATGAGCTGTCCAGCCCACCTGCTGGGAGGTAGCTGTGCCTCCTGGAGCAGCGCGCAGTCACACAGGCTGGTGGAAGCTGTGGGCTTGCTCAGTTTCTTTCTACCTGTGCAGTACCAGACACGGTATGTGTGCTCTGAAAGTGATGGAATTCAACAGCAAGCTGTGTGTTGTCATTCCAATGACAATAAATAGTTTTGTGAATTAGAGTTTGGTTTTTTTAATAGCTGTAAAATGAAAAATATTTAAGAATGGCTGTAGCAGAGCAGACCAAAGGCTTCTGTAACCCAATGCCCTCTCCTAGGTAGGGGACAAAAACAGGTACCTAGGTAAGAACAGATCAGACGTGTAGTGATACTGCTGCAGGATATTCTTATAGGCTCCACCAGCTGTGGCTTGGGGTCTCGTTGAACCAGATGTAATTTTTTTTCGATACTCTTCCATATCAGTTGAGTTTTTTGCTGCAAAGCTGTTTTGTCTGCCGTTGGATCTCAGGGAGTGTCCACTGTCCGTAGCGTTAGTGGCAAAGGGTTCTGTTATATAGCTATGCACTTTGTAATAAAAAATCCTCAACAGCCTTGCATGTTCTGAAGCTGCCATTCACTTCCCTCTTTGACAATCCTTTTTCAGTGTTCAGAGAGTGAGCAGTCAATCCCATTTTCTCTCATTATACCCTTTGAATTTTGTGTTTTGTCTGCCAACAGTCATAGCCCTCTTCACGATTCTTTGTTCAGGGCCTTTCTTGATTATTATTGTCATTATGCACCTGCAAGTTTCTGGTAAATTAGCGTAATAGTTTGCACTAACCTGTGTTATGTTAGGTCTGCTTTATCTACTTCAAATGATGTTCTCAATTAGTTTTGTGTAATTGATTGTTATTTGCAATTTGCAGGTCCAAAAACTTACAGTTTTGGTTCAACAACAGATTCTAGTGCTGCTGCAAATCTAGATAAATCTGTTCTTAAGGCAAGTAGCTTCTTTACATAAAACAGCTTTGATTTTCATGGTACTGCTTTAGCTGAGTAAATACTTCTTCAGGTCTATTTCAGTATTATGTTGTGCATGTAAACTACGCTAATGTGTGAGACATTGACCGTTCTGAGTTTGATTTTGTTTAGGGTTTAGAGTGTCCTTTAAGAAATAGGGGTAAATTAACAGTGTAGGAGAATGTCTGTTTTTTAAATAACGAATCATACTTTGCATGCAAGACTGTTTTCGGAGTTAGGTTTGGGCTTCTGCTGTGCATATGGATTTTTCTTCCTGTCAGAGAAGGGACACAGTTTTTATATAATAAACTTAGTAGCAACTAATGCTTGGTTCGTGTTTTAGAAGAGTTTCAAATATTAGAATTATTACACTAAATTTATTTTTATTAACATGTTTTGGAAGGAGGATATCAGAGATTGCATCTTGATGTTCAAATTATTTTATACAAGTAGAGGACAAAGGCCTTGGTTTTTTTGGTAGAATTTTTTTTTAATTTACTTAGTGTTTCCCTTAACATACTAAATTTCCTTGAAAATGTAAATGGGCTTTCCTGGTAATAAGGAGTGAACTCTTCTATTTCAACTAAAAGCATATAGCTTGCAGAAGTAAAAGAAGTATCCCTTTTGTAAGAGATGTTTAGGCCACTTATGGAAAGCTTGAAAAGTTGGAATTTGAATGGCAGAGAGATTTCTGTGTTCTTACATCCTTAGTCATGAAGATCATTGACATGTCATAAAAACTTCTAATGTTTATCTTGTATCAACTGATTTTTTCTTTGCAGGTAATGATAAATGGTAATTTGGAGAAAAGGATTATCGATGTGATTAATAAACATAAAAACCAAAATGATGACAAAGGAATGATTTCCAAAAGACTAACTGCAAAGAAACTACAGGTACAGTTCAAAGTTTTATTTTCCATTATTTATGTAGAATAAAGTTTATTTTTTGTCATTTTTGTCAAGTGTCTTACTACACTTCTGTGTGCAGTACAAGCCAATTGCAGCATGCTTTTCAGTAGTTATATTAATGATTAGTCAGTGAAATGAAGAAGTATGCTTATTAGGAAAGGCACATCTTTATGGATTCAGGAGATAAAATCAAGAGCTTTCAGACAAGATAGAGGAATAGTACTTAATCTGAATAATTTAGGTTTCCTACATTTTTCATTCCATATATGTGGAAAATTGCAGGTATGTCTGTATTTAGCTAGAAAATATATTGTGTACAGAGGCGGGAATGTAGATGTATCCTATGCATGCATATGTAGAAAGAAAATATTATAAACTCTGTGTGCAAAACAGAATTTTCTCCGTAACTTTTGGATACATTAATGCACATTGTTTATCTACCTTTAATGATGGCTTTCTGATATGTGGAAAATAGAACTTTGCAAGCCTATATTAGATTGTTGCATTAAATCCTAATCTTTTCTGACTGTCTTATTTTTAGGATGTATACATGGCTTTACAAAGGTTCTCTTTTAAGACCGAGCACATTGAAGAAGCAATGAATAATACACTTTTATATGGTGGTGATCTTCACTCTGCACTTGACTGGCTTTGTTTAAACCTTCCGGATGGTGAGTTCGGTGCCAAAATAGTTTTGATAGCATTACTATTTCATAGTCATAATTAAATACAATGTTTCTCTAAGACTAGTAGTTGCAACAATGTTCCTTTCCTAGAGGCACAGCTGACTGGTTCTGGGATATTTTAGTGTATAAATCTTGTGGTCTTCCTGTTTCTACACTTGGAGTTCTGTGGAAGTCCAACAAGCAAATAGTATCTTACATAAATGCTAAAGCCTAATTTTTATTTCAGTTTGTGTTCTTCTAATTGGTTCCCAACACACTTTAAAATATTTTCCTGTAATTATTACTGATATTTTCTGTGACATGTTTTTTTTATTTTGAAGATGCCTTGCCTGAAGGTTTTAGCCAGCAATTCGAAGAACAGCAGCAGAAACCTAGAGCAAAATTTTGTTCTGTTGTGTCACAACATGGAACGCTGCCTCATTTAGAAGATAGCATAAAGAAAGAAAATGGCCCTGAAACTAAGGTAATCTGAAAATCTAATCTGTAGTTACTTGGGGCGGGGGTGGGAAGAGAGAACAAAACTTTCAAAAATATGGAAGTTGTATAGATTTCCAACACTGATGTGAAAAGCTTATGAAAATAGTGTATAATTAATAATTGTCACCTGCATTGTAATTTCAGTGGAATGGTAATTTAAAGGTATTTTTCCTGTGAAGTGTACAAGGTTCTTCATAGTTCATTTTTGTGGTAAAGCACAGAGAATCTCATGAGGTTTAGATTAGGTATTAGGAGGAAATTATTTTCTCTGAGGATGCTGAGACACTGGCACAGGTTGCCCAGAGAAGCTGCTGATGCCCCATCCCTGGCAATGTTCAGGGCCAGGTTCGATGGTGCTTTGAGCAACCTGCTGTAGTGGAAGGTGTCTCTGCCTGTGGCAGGGGTGTTGAAACTAGATGATCTCTAAGGTCCCTCCCAACGCAAGCCATTTTGTGACTCTATAGCTTAATTGCTTAATTTTATTCTGTAATGGGTTTATTCTGTTTATTTATATGTGGCAGTCTCTACGCACTTGTGTGGGTTAAAGTTTGCCTACATGCTTTCAGTGTTTTGATTTCTGTGGTTATTGAATCTTAAACTAGAAAACAAAAAGACTTCATGCAAATAATTTCATTATTTATGGCAATTATAGTTACTCTATTTAAGTGTATAGCGGGATATTCACCTTGGTTGAGGAAGTTTGATCCATTTTTTTCTTGTCGTATATATATTTTATATATAAAATCTTAAACAGTAGTTCCTGGATACTGGCAGAAAAAGCGTTGTTTTCACATACTTCATCATTACTTTTACCTTACATTGCTCTTCTTAGGAAACGAATGTGAAGAAAGAGAAAGGGAAAGAACTGAGTATGAAGGAATGGATTTTGCGATACGCCGAGCAGCAGAGTGATGAAGAGAAGGATGAGTCTTTGAAAGAGACAGAGGAAGAAAAATTTGACCCAGTAAGACAGAATAATGCTTCATGGAAGTCTTTCTGAAAAGTGATGTCTGGTACATCTGCATGTGGTGGATCTATTTGTTACAAAATTGTGTGTTACAAATTGGGGACTGAAAACTTTTTTTACATTATCACTAATGTATCTGGCTACTGAAGGAAAATCTGTTGAAGCTGCTTGTTTTCTAAGTTGTTTTTCCTTTCCCATATTACTTGCACTGGGTTCAAAATGTTGAATGTAATATGCAGAAAAGAAAAATTTAAAATACATTTAGTGAGATTGAATGAGTTACTATCAAATTCTGGGAGGTTTTGACTGTTAGTTAAGTAAAAACTCAATGTTTCTCCATTGTGTAAGCTTGATACAAAGGAAAAAAAACCTGTACTTTATTATGAAGATCATTGAAAGTGACAAGCATATTCAACTTGTAATTAATAATTCTGTTTGAAATAGAATGAGAGGTATGTACATCTGTCTGCCAAGCTTTCAGAAGCGAAAGAACAAGCAAGCGTCTCCAAGCAAGACAAAGACAAGCAAGGCCAGAAGGCAGCACAAGAAAAAATAAGAAGAATTCAGCAAGGTAGAGCTATGCAAGTTACCTGTGTTTTATTTTCTGGCCTGCATGTTTGTTAGGCAATTAAATCTTGAAGTCAGATTGAATTGAAGATGATTTCATTATCTTTCATGCCACTCCGTGAAAAGAAGGCTTTTCTGAATCTGTTCTTTCTCAGTCAAATTCTAAAATATCAGTAACATTTCACTAGTTCTGGTTTTGGGTACTCAGTATGAATTAATATAGGTTTTTTTTAAGCAGTTGGTGGGTGCAAGTTATATTCTCTCTCTGACAGAAATGGCAGCACTTGAGGAACATCCAGTATTTAATCCAGCTATAAAGATTTCAAACCAACAGCAAAATGAAAAGAAAAAAACTCCCTCACCTCAGCCTCAAGAAACCACTTTGAATTTGAGCTTGCTTGAAAAACCTGGTGGTGCTGTGAAGGAAGACAAAGGTGTGTTGGAAGTCATTCAGTACAAGCTTGAATCATACCACAAGTTTCCAGAATTAGTTCTTGTTTTTCTAGGTTTGCAGTGATGAGTGAACAAACCCTCATTGTCGGAAAGGAAGGTAGACTATCACAGAATCTATTAGCTTGGAAAAGACCTCTGAGATTGACTCCAACCTATGACCAAACACCACCATGTCCACTAGACCATGGCACTGGGTGCAAAGTCCAGTCTTTCCTTAAATACCTCCAGGGATGGTGACTCCACCACCTCCTTGGGCAGCCCATTCCAGTCCTTGACAACCCTTTCTGTGAGTAAATCCCTCCTAATGTCCAGCCTGAACCTTCCTTGATGCAGACTGAGGCTATGTCCTCTTGACATATCACTGTTTGGCTGGGAGAAGAGGCCAACCCCCGCCTGGCTACAGCCTCCTTTCAGGCAGTTGTAGGGAGTAATAAGGTCACCACTGAGCCTTCTTTTCTCCAGGCTGAACAATCCCAACTCCCTCAACTGCTCCTCACAGCACTTGTGCTCCAGACCCTTCCCCAGCTCCCCTGACCTTCTCTGGACTCACTCCAGCACCTCAGTGTCTTTCTTCGAGTGAGGGGCCCAGAACTGGACACAGGACTTGAGGTGGGGCCTCACCAGTGCCCAGTACAGGGGACAATCCCTGCCCTGGCCCTACTGGCCACACTGTTGTTGATCCAGGCCAGGATGCCATTGGCCTTCTTGGCCACCTGGGCACACGCTGGCTCATGTTCAGCTGCTGTCACCAGCACCCCCAGGTCCTTTCCAGCCCCTCTGTCCCAGCTTGTGGCGCTGCCTGGGGTTGTTGTGACCCAAGGGCAGGATCCAGCCCTGGGCCTTGTTGAATCTCCCACCACTGGCCTCAGCCCATGGATCCAGCCTGTCCAGACCCCTCTGCAGAGCCTTCCTGCCCTCCAGCAGATTAACAGTCCCACCCAACTCAGTGTCATTTGTGTACAGTCTGTCTCACTGACCAAGCTGCCTTTAAAGGATCTGTACTTGTTTTAGCAGACTACATTGAAAACTATTTTTGTCGTGCTGTCATGTCTTAAAAATTAGATTTCTTTTCTTTTCAGTTGTAGGGCTAGTTGCTGTTTCAGTCACCCTCTCATCTTTTTAGACTATTTTCATTGTAAATCTTCAAACTGTTAGATTATTTTCTAATAACCAAATTTTAATGAAAGTTCTAAAATTATTGGGTGATCAGAGATAACAAAATACTGTAATTAATTTTCTGATTAATTAGAAGCCAGATACCTCTGTAGGAAAAGCAGAAATTTCTGTCATGTATCATCAATACCCGTATTTCCTCAAAACTTTTCAGAAAATAGTGCTGTCTAGTTAAATACATGTGAATAAAAGGTAAAAATTACTTCAAGTGAGTGTAAAATAAATTTTAGGATACTTAAAAATGTGGTTTTTTGCTCTTGCAGTGAAAAAGAGAGAACCACTAGATATAAGAAATTTTGATTATAGTGCTCGAAGCTGGACTGGTAAATCTCCAAAACAATTTTTGATTGACTGGTGCAGAAAGAATTTTCCCAAGAGCCCAAATCCTGCTTTCGAAAAAATTCCAGTTGGAAAATATTGGAAATGTAGGTATGTATGTCCTGTAATCTGTACATTTGTCTTTTGGTTAATTTGAAAATAAAAAACCTGGTCAATTCTGTCTTGTTGATTGAGATTGATATTAATATAGTGTGTTTATATAGTGTGTCTTTTTTAGTTCATCGGGGAGGTATTTTACTCTGGATAGCTCTGCAAAAGTGATGCTTGGACTAGACAAAGTCACAAAAATAAGATTCTAGTGAATGATCCCATAAAGCAGGGATAAGGGTTTTTTATTTGTGTACTGCTGAATAAAAGATTAGTCTGAAGCAAAGCTGTGAGATAGATTTGAACAATTTACATTTGGTATTCTTATTTGAAGTAACATATTAAATTAAAGAGTCAAGTTCATTAATACCGAAGCCCCTCTGGAGACTGTTTAGAATAAAGTGCAAATTAAAAATTTGTATTAAAACTACCATAAATTTGTAGGCAAAACAGTGCAGTATCTTATTTTTAAATTTCTTTTAGAAATCAAGTGTATAATACGGAGTTGTAAAGTAGAATATTACCATGTATGAATAAAGTAGACACAATTTTATAAATGAGCAATGTTTCTTGAAGGAACCAAGTAAAAGAGCTTGTTTTCTTGCTCAAGCTAAAAAGTCCTAACAGGCTGCCACCCCTAAGAATATGGAAAATTTGACTGCTGCTCTGACTGGTATTTATCTGTTAAACAGATATTTGCATCTCAGTAGATCATTAAATGTCATCTCGATCTATCCTAAATAGTGACAAGCACAGAAACATTTAGTCCTTCTTCCAAAGCACCTAAACTTAATGATAATCTGTATGTATATAAGTACTTCTGCCTTGAAGAAAATTAAGATGTTTGTGAAGAGAAAAAAAATCACAAATTCACTGCTGGAATCTTTGCTGAAGATGTTATGTTATATAGGTATTTTCTGTTTATATCAGTAACAAAAAATTGAGATAAATGCCTTTTAAATTTCTCTTTAAGGGTCAGGATTATCAAGTCATCAGATGATGTAATGACAATGTGTCCTACAATTGTAACAGAAGATAGTATGCAAGCACAACATCTAGCTGCTACTTTGGCACTCTACCATTTAACCAAAGGACAAGTAAGTTTCTTAGCAGTATTACTGTTCTTGGCCTCAAATCTGCTTCTGTGCTTTTTTGTTATAGTATCTATAGTTAGGTTCTAAAAATAGTTTTGTGTAGTATTTCCCATTCAATTCTTTGCTTCTGTTACGTATTCATTTGTTTTTATCTACTTGTGCATATGCTTTGCAGCATACAGAATATTTTTTTGTAAAGCTGTACTTTCAATGTTGTAAAAACTGCAAGCTAATTGGAAATAAAAATTTATTGTTGACATTTATATTACTGCTTTCATAGTTTCTGTATTTAGAATGGCTTCTTACTCATTTTTTGTCATATCTTTTGACATTTGAGTTTGTTTACGCATAAAATATTAGCGATACTACTAAGTAGTACATACTGTAATTTTTTTCTGCTTTTTGCACCTGAAGTCAGTTCATCAGTTGCTCCCTCCTACCTACCGAGATGTCTGGCTAGAATGGAGGGATATCGAAAAGAAAAAGGAAGAAGAAAACAAGATAGAAACCAACAAGCCGCGTGATACCTTTATTGCTAGATTATTAAACAAACTCAAGCAACAGCAGCAGCTACAGTCTGAAAATCAGCCAAAACTATCTGAGGGTCCTGAAGATTCCTGGGAAAACTTAGTTTCTGATGAGGACTTCAGCAGTCTCTCCCTTGAGACCTCAGATGCAGATAATTTGGAACCTTCAAGGATTTTGTTTAAGAAGCTGCAGAGTTCCTCCAGATACCAGAGGCTTCTGAAAGAGAGACAGGAGTTACCTGTGTTTAAGCACAGATACTCAATTGTAGAAACACTTAAAAAACATCGAGTAGTTGTTGTTGCTGGTGAAACAGGCAGTGGGAAGAGTACCCAGGTACCCCATTTTTTGTTGGAAGACTTGTTGCTAGATGAAGGATCAAAAAAATGCAACATTGTTTGCACACAACCTCGAAGAATCTCCGCAGTGAGTCTAGCAACCAGGGTTTGTGAAGAGCTGGGCTGCGAATCAGGACCAGGAGGAAAAGTAAGAAGTGTCTGAATTCTTTTGCTTGTCTTAATCAAATACAGTGGGCTGGATTGTTGACAAAAAGTGAGAACATTATTTCTTACACAGCTAAACAATTAGATGTTATTTTGTCTTGAAAAGGACTTCTTGGTATGTCAGTTGTTTCTTTTTGTCTTGTCACCTGTGAACCTGTAGGGATCCATACATGATTTCTAAAATCTTCAGAGGCCGATGTAGAGCAACAGTGTTTCATAGTGGGAGGGGTCAAAGATTTGAGCAGATTGCCCTGGGACTATTGGGTGTCACTATCACTAGGGATGAAGCAAAATCCCCTGAATAAGGCTCTGAGCAATCTAGTCTGGCCTTGAGTGAGGCCCTGCTTTGAGAGAGGCCCTTTCCAACATGAGTTATTTTGTTATTTGGAGAAAGCTGAAGTCCTGTATTTGTTAGGGTAATTTGTGCAAAAATTTTTTTGAGACTGTCAAAGAGTCCTGAAAAGAATCCTGATTTTACCAGCTCTTTGCTACTCTGGATAAACTGTGTATTTTTCCTTTTTTAACAAAGGTAAGTACTTGTATGGAAGTGTGTCAGTCATTCACTATACTACTTAATTAGCAACTTGTGCAGTGCCTGAATCTGACAGTTATTAAATTTCACTTAATTTTAAATACTGTTAGTTTGTATGTTAAGTTATTCCATATTTTTAATTTATTTTTTAAGAATTCCCTATGTGGATATCAAATTCGTATGGAATCAAGAACAGGAGAAGCCACCAGACTACTGTACTGTACAACAGGCGTCCTGCTTCGGAAACTTCAAGAAGATGGTCTTCTTTCAAGTATATCTCATGTTATTGTAGATGAGGTTATCAGTTCTTTACTATTCTGCAGAAATTAGTTATTCTGGGCCTTGACCTGTACTAAATTCTTGCTATAGATATGTTTTTCTAATTCTAGGTACATGAAAGAAGTGTCCAGTCTGATTTCTTGCTGGTTATTCTGAAAGAGATCTTGCATAAGCGTTCAGACCTGCATCTGATTTTAATGAGCGCCACTGTAGACAGTGAGAAGTTTTCCAGCTATTTCTCACACTGTCCTATTTTAAGGATCTCAGGGAGGAGCTACCCAGTTGAGGTAGGTGGATGTTTATTTTGATTATGCAAGACACTTCGTATGCATGTGTACAGTGTTTGCCTGGTTAGTATCTAGGTCATATAACTATATCACTTTTTTTACCAAAAATACAGATCTTAAAGTATTTCAAGGACTTGTAGTCCTTTTATGAAAATACAGAATAGTTTCAGAGCTTTGACGTACACAGCTGTACTATTTTTTTGTGATGGATTTATTGATTACAATCAGTCCATCAGTGACACTTTGATTTTTCTCTGTTAAACCTAGGTACAAAGTAAAGCATTAAAGAATTCCTTGCACACCCCCTGTAACTTTGTCATTACATTCTTACGTGTTATTCTTACACATGCTATATAGGGTATGGTAAAGGTTATGTAGTGATCAGGTGGAGAACCACGTTAACAAACTTGGAGCAGCTCTAAGGTTAGGTTTTCAAAAATCGTAAGAGAGTTTAAGTTGAAATTTGGAAGACTTATTACAACATTAAGGCATGCCCTGTTCAACTTTGTTATGTAAGCTTTAAAAAGTGAGAAAGGTTGCTGATTAGTTTTTGACATGCCTTGTGTTTTTTCTTTGAATTTTCACTAAAGATTTTTCATGTTGAAGATGTAATTGAAGCAACTGGCTATGTTTTGGAGAAAGACTCAGAATACTGTCAGAAGTTCTTGGAGGAGGAGGAGGAAGTAACAATAAATGTTACTGGTAAAGGAGGAAGCACTACAAAGCACCAGGTAAAACAGGTATTTTTAGTTTTGTCTTGCAAATTTTGGTGGTTTTTATTATTTAATCTTTTTGATTCCTTTGGCGTCAATGTGATTGGATTGTACAATATCAAATGTTTTTTCCGTTTATGAAAGACAGACACAATGGCACTCCTACAAGTATTTATGAATGCTGCACCCTTTTGATTGTCACTCCAACTCCTATTTAGCTGTCTTGATTTTGCTGTATTTGGCAATGAGGTCTCTTGTAGATTCCCAGCTCTGGGTCTATAAGCAGCAGCAGGGAAAGCATCTAAGTTTTTTATCCCAAAGAATTCTCCTACACAGTGAACCTAACAACAGAAGAGACAAGGATTTATCCTTCTTAGCTGAAAAGCTCCAAAGAACTTCCAGACTGACATGCCAAATGAGATGATTTCCATGAGATTGTTAAACAAAAGAGTTCTATATAACAGTCTATGGTTAATCCTTGGGTACTCTGCAGTGACAGCTCTGTGTGCTTTTGCATCAAAATTCTTGAAGGGGAGATTCTATCAGTGCCATCTAACTTTGGCAGCTTAGGCTGTTCATGCAGACTGTGTATTTTGGGAAGATACCTGCCTGTTCCAACTTGCTTTGCAAAACTTCTGGAAGTTTAGCTTGCTATGATCGAACACTGATACATAGGTTGAAAAATACTCTGGTGTGCCTGTTGATTGTTTTCCTTTAGTATTTCCTTTAGAATATGTGGTGTCAAGCTTCCATAAGTATATTGATTAACAGTGAGAAAGTTTACAACAGTGCCACTTAATACAGAAACTATGCTGTATGTTTAAGATGCCTAGAAACAATTCAAATGTATGTCTCGCCTGCTAACTCTTCTTTTTTCTTGTTCCAAAACACTGCAGGAGTTGCCACCTAGTTCATTCTTAATTTTCATTGCAACCATTACTTGAGAAGGGTGAGGTGAGGGAGAGGGAAAAAGTGAAACTAGTTTCTTACACCCCCAAATAGGAGTTTTGAGAGAAGAGTATACATCTGTTAGCCCAGTTTGGACTGATACGAGCTCAAGACCAGATATGGACCTGCGGCCTGTTTACTTCTTCAGCAGGCTTTAATTTTTACCTTTTTTTTAATCTGGAGTGTCATTTAACAGTTGTAGATACCTATACACATTGTGTAGGTGGTTGTGATTGAATCTAACTCACACAGGTTTTGGTGGGAAGTTAGTCAGTTAAATTTCTCTTATCCAAATCTCTGTTTCAAGTGAATGGCAAATTCACCTTCTGTTCTCTTTTCTTCTTCTAAAATACTGAGAATGTGATTTTTTTTTCTTTTTTTTTTTTCTGCTTACTCTTGTTTTTTAGGAGTATGTCCCAATCCAGTCTGGATCTGGTATCGATTTGGCTCCTCACTATGCGAAGTATAGCAGTCGTACACAGCAGGCTATCTTATATATGAACCCCTACAAGATCAATCTTGAACTTATTTTGGAGTTGCTTGCATACTTAGGTACAGTCCACTTCTTAAGAAGTTTATGTACTTGGGGTTGTCTTTTGGACCTATTTTCCAGTGCTTCCTACTGATACTGAAGTACTTGACTTCATTCTTAAATGAAACGTCCTAAAAAGCATTAACCACAGGGCTTAGCATTAGTTCCTGGTGTTATGTGAAACTGTTTGTGATGCATGTTTGTTTTAACTATATGCTTGTACTGTAATTTTGCAGATAGAAGTCCCCAGTTCAAGAATATTGAAGGTGCTGTGCTGATCTTTTTACCAGGCCTTGCCCATATCCAACAGCTATATGATCTCATTTCAACTGACAGAAGATTTAACTTGCGTGACAGGTAACAGATTTTAAGTTAATACTCTCAGTTACAACCCAACAAACATACTCATTAGGGTTTGCTGTTATTGTAAAAGGAAACTGAGAGTTATACCTCTGATCTTATTGTGCTACAAATGTACTTTTACTGCAATACAAAAGTAGTTTTGCTACAATACAAATGTACTTTTACTCCTATAATCTAAAAGTTACACAAGCACAAATGACAGCTGCTTAGGAATGGTATGATAAATTTTCTTTTATTGCTTTCTATTTTGTTCTTCAACAAATTTATTTAATCAAAAGCACTTGACTACTTCTTTTCCACTTCTTAGAGTATGGAAGCTGCCATACCTGGGATACAGATTTCTGTGGCTTACTGTTTACATGGAAGTGACTACTTCCTGAGAAGAGCTCCAGAGCATCTGGGTCTACCAAGAGAAATGGCCTAGGGTTGTAGTGACAGATAATTTCAAAATTTATTTTTTGGTAACTGAAAGTTAGCAACACAACTGCATAAAAGGAACAATTGCAGTCAAATGCTAAATATTTGTTGATGCACTGAGATGTAAAGGTCTGGAAGAGAAGGAAAGTACCAGTCTCTGTGGCTGTCTCATCTCTGAAGGCCTTTATTACTCAAGCTTAAAGTTGCATGTGTTTGTAATGGTCCTTGTCTTAGAAGCCCAATTTTAAAAAATTGGGTTTATGGACACCTAGCTCCCTTTATTGCTAGGCTATTACTGTAAAGTAACGAGAAATTCGGCAGTATTACTATTTTCCCTGCATTTTTACTGAATGGGAGAACATCCCTATGAACTAATTATGTTATTTTTTCTAGATATTGTAATAAAACAGTGAAGCAGACTTTCATACCTAATCATACAAAGCTTTACTCTTTCAGTTGTCTGTTCTAGTTGCTTTCTCCAAATGTTGTCATTTTGCTGGTCTCATTTTTTTACTCTATCTTATTTGATAAGTGTATATTTATTACTCTAATTTCTTGTTCTAGGCACAGATTGATAGCTCTGCATTCTGTTCTTTCAACTCAAGATCAAGCAGCTGCATTTACAATACCCCCTCTTGGTATTAGAAAGGTAATATTTACAGAGTTCATAACTGAAAAGAGTTTTCTGTGGGTGCAACTCTGAATTGTTATAAAATATAATCATACAGAATTACACAACAACCAGTTGTTCCTGGAATTTCCTCTCTGCAAAGAAACAATTCTAATTTCATGGTCTGTAATGGGTACAAGCTAATATGCTGTGAAAATCATGACACTATTGGACAAATTCTTAAACCTTATCTTTTTCTGTGAACTTCCTTAATTATTACTTTCCTGTATTTTAGCTATTGTTAACCAGTAGCTATGGCTTTTATCTAGGAAAAATACAGTTTTATTTACTGCCAAACTATGTAATTAAATGTTGGTCAATTTTGGCAGATACTGGCCAGTAATTTTGATGGATTATAAAACAAAATGGGAATGTGAAATTCTTTCTTAACTTTTAATTTCTCTCATTGGGAGAAACTAGACCATTTTGAAGTCATGTAGCTTTTAATTATTTGTCAGCTTATTTAAGGAAACATTTCTGGGTAAAAATTTTAACCAGACTTACTCCGTAATACTGATTTAAAGGATGAAAACTGTTAGACATTCCAGTTCTTCTATTTATGTTATGTTACTTTTACCAGATTGTTTTGGCAACCAATATAGCAGAGACTGGTATTACAATACCAGATGTTGTCTTTGTGATTGATACTGGGAGAACAAAAGAAAATAGGTAAGAGTTTGATTTTCGTCAATCATACTGTGATTACTGTAAATATTTGGAGGAGAGAACTGCAAGAATTTTGTAGTATCCTGATTAAACTAGAGTTCTGGATGCAGAAATGTGCTGGGCTCATTTAACAGCTTGGAGTTTTGGGTGCAAGTTTGCCATATGTCTTTGGAATTTCAAGTGGTATGAAGAACAAGGGAAGTTGTTCATGGATAATGGATGTAATGTAGGATAATCATGATTAAGTACTGCTTTAAAAATGAAGGAAGTATTTTTTATACTATCTCGGTTTTTAAAAGTTATTTTTCTTCTTCACTTTAAATGTGAAAAGCGCTACACAATGTATTGGGATGATTCTGAATTTCCAGGGAGATGAAATAATAAAGCTTTTATTTTCCAATATTTACACTTTCATTGGTGAGTTGTATTCAAGGTTTTGTATTCTACAGTTCTTCCCAGATATGTTTAGTTTTCAAAACTAAATATATTTTCAAATATTGGATCATTAAATATACTGTCAATATGCTGGTGTTCAGGTTACATAAAGATGCAGATTTTAATTCTGAAATCAGAACAGGCTTCTGCTTTGTAATTTTTAAGGTATCACGAAAGCAGTCAGATGAGTTCCCTAGAAGAAACTTTTGTTAGTAAAGCTAGTGCTCTGCAGCGACAAGGAAGAGCCGGACGTGTTAGGGATGGATTCTGCTTCCGATTGTACACAAGAGACAGGTATTATAAACTTAGCAGAATTTTGTAAATCACATCCATACCATCTTTTTCTTTTTCTTTGCAAAACCAAGAATTCGTGCTGAAAGTCACTTTATTTACTGCAAACCAGAAAGATAAAACTGGAAAAAACCTCAACCAAAACAAGAATTTGAGTGTCATATGTATAAAGTGTTACAGTAGTCTTTCACATTTTTAAAAAAAGTTAATTTTATTCTTAATATTTCTATAATGTGTTTTTAAAAAACTATTCATAACTAAAGGGAAAGTGCAGCACAAGGAATTGTAGAACATCAGTTTTTAACAACATCTGCTTGGCTCACATCAAATGTGTGCAAACCTTACCTCCTGAACTTTGAATTTTTTATCAGGCAAATCTGTAGGTTTCTGAGGAGGTATCTCTATGGATAAGAGATGGGGGCACTGCAGAATTAGTTTCTGTTATGACAGTGGAATAACCTTTTTCCTGCTTCTGTGAAAGCCTGAAGCGATTTTCAGCTGAGAAACAAATTAAGGTTAAAGTCTTTTGATATAACTAATGAAGTGTGCCTTTTAGTCACATACAAGACTTTTCGGTTTGAAAGCATTTTACAGGCTTGTTTTGAAAACTGGGGATTCCTGCCTTTCCCTCTCCGACTAAAACTTGTTTTCCAAGCCACAACACATGCTTTAATTCAAAGTATGAATGGCTTACCCATGCTACTCCCTGCCTTGTCCCTCAAGAGAAAAATTGCAGAGTGACCATGTGAAACCCAGCTTTACAAGTTTAATTCAAAGATTTAGTTGAATATATGTGTTTCTGTGTTTTTATGATGTTGCAGGTTTGAAAGTTTCATGGAATATTCTGTTCCAGAAATCCTGCGTGTGCCTTTGGAGGAATTATGCCTTCATATTATGGTATGGTTTTTGGTTTTAGAATTGCTAAACTTCTGTGGTGGGTTGACCTTGGCTGGACGCTGGGTGGCCCCAAAGCATCTTTATGACTCTCCTCCTCAGCTGGTAGGAAGAGAAAATATAACGAAAGGCTTGGTAGCTAAAAATACTACACATGCCTTTGGAGAAATTACACCTTCATACTATTGCCTAGTTTGGAATTAGTGACCTTAGTAGCTAAAAAGGTTTTCTAGGACAGGCCTGATCCAATGTAATTACTTAGTGGGTCTTCTCCCACAGGTCAGGGGTAACTCAGCACTTCATTGCTGGATAGTATGAGTACACTGTTCAGTGAGAATAGTCTACTGTATGATTGCAGTTTGCTTCAGAGTAACAACTGAGACTTTGTTAAATAGCCTTCTAATTGATTTCTGCTTAAGGGAGCAATTCCATTACCTCTCATCATGTCTTAAGTGAGTAGGATGTGCATGGAAAGACTAGCAACCTGACAAATTAGTGCGAGGTTGAACTGCATCCCATCAGGATTGAGAGTCTCCTGCTCATCAGTGATCATTGGTAACACACTTCTCGAACAGTGGTCATGCCATATGAAGCTCTTCCAAACAATGAAGTTTTGTTAACCTAATGTGGGGCACGTCAGCCTTCTGGGAAGCAAGAAGCTTGTTTAGTGGGGAGGAAATGTGAGCTTCTGATGCAAGAACAGCTTTCCAGTTTTCTGTGTAGCTGTTAGAAAACTTTTTTATAATGAATTTTTATATTGAAATATATGCCACTTTATTTCACAGAAATGTAGTCTTGGCTCTCCTGAAGATTTTCTTTCCAGAGCATTAGATCCACCGCAGCAGCAAGTAATTGGTAATGCAATGAACCTGTTGAGAAAGATTGGAGCTTGTCAGTTACACGAGCCCAAGCTGACTCCACTGGGCCAGCACCTTGCAGCCCTTCCTGTTAACGTAAAGATTGGCAAAATGCTTATATTTGGTGCTATATTTGGCTGCTTGGATCCTGTGGTGAGTAAAAAAAAATTTATATTTTAAAAAGTATAGAAATTGTTAACTCTTTGCAATTAATCTTGTAATGTGGTATTTTGAAAAGATGGTGTAGGAAGTTAAAATGTTTACTTTAAGGTGAGGGCACCCAGACATCATGGAGGGGAATAATGTAAGTGTTCTTTATGGTTGGACTCAATGATCTTAAAGGTCTTTTCCAACTTAAAATGACTCTATGATTCTAAACTAGGTACTCTTCACAGTGGATAATCAGGCTTGGTCTCCAGTTCTGTTCACGGTGATCTCAGGGAATCTGACATTTAAAGAAAGCATCCTCTTTCGAGTAGGTTAGGCAGTCTGGATTACCCCACAGTTTGTGGCCAAGAACGTAGTCAAAGTTATTGCGAATTAATTGATTGCAAATAGTAAATTTATTTATAAAGAGTGTGGCATAGTTTGTATTTTCACCCAATACATTTAATTCACTGCAAATTAGGAGAAAACATCACTGTTAGTTCCTGGAACGTGAAAGTTAAAATTCTTGATATCTCCTTTTAATGTGTTATAACCTAAAGCAGTTGATTAATCTGGCCCTCATTACCCTGTTGCTTGGCAAAACATTTCATGTGAGTTTTGAGATTTAATGTTTTTTATCCTTGCGTATAAATCACTATATAAGTGGTGGCTTTAATATAAGCAAGTGCTGAATTCTATATAGGAAATTCTTATGGTGCTGAATTTTCCTTGAGACTTAGTAGAAGATAAACTATAATTAAATACTGTATACTCTCCTTAGAGTACAAGACCTAGCAATTCTCAGGTGCAAAAAATCAGGCAGGCAAGACAATCAATGGGCATGAGTGGAGACCTGCTGGTCCAACTCAAGGGCAATAAGCAAATGCATGAGCAGTGCGGAAGCAAGGACAGGTGTCCTGGAAGGAGTATAGGGGTGCTGTCTAGTTGTGTAGGGATGGGGTGAGGAAGGCTGTGGCAAAGATGGAGCTGAACATGGCAAGGGACACAGAGAAGAATAAGAAGGGGTTGTACAGCTATGTCAGCCAGAAAAGGAAAGTCACAGAAAGTGTACCCCAGCTGGTGAAATGGTAGTAACAAATGAGGAGAGGGCTGAGGTACTCAACAATGTTTTTGCCTCAGTCATCAATGGCAACCTCTCTTATGGCAGTTAGGTGAAGTCTCAGGTGACTGGAAAAGGGGAAACATTTGTACCCATCTTTTTTATTTAAAAGTAGAAAAGAGGGCCTTGAGAACTACTAAGCTGTCAGCTTCAATTCTGTACCTGGGAAGATCATGGAACAGATCCTCCTAGAAATACACTGTGGCACTTGGAGGACAAGGAGGTGATTCAAGACACCAGCATGGTTTAACCAAGGGCAAGTCCTGCCTGACCAACCCAGTGACCTTCTGTGGTGGAGTGACTGCATCAGTGGACAAGGGAAAGGCTACATATTCATTTATCTGGACTTTCTGTAAAGCCTTTAACATGGTCCCCCACAACATGCTTCTCTCTAATTGGAGAAAGATGGATTCAGTGGATGAACTATTAGATGGATAAGAAAGTGGTTATACAGTCCCATCCAGAGGGTGATGGTCAGAATCTCAATGGACATCAGTGACAAGTGGTGCCCTCAGGGGTCTGTACTGGGACCAATGTTATTTAGTATCTTCATCAGTGACATGGATGAAGAGGTTGAGTGCACCTCAGCAAATCTGAAGATGACCCCAAGCTGAGTGGTGCTGTTGACACCCCTGAAGGATGAGATGTCATCCAGAGGGACCTGGAGAAGTAGGCAGATGTGAAGCTCACAAGGCCGAGTGCTGGTGTTGCCTCAGGGTCAGGGCAAACCCTGGTATCAACACAGGCTGAGGATGAACAGACCAAGAGCAGCCCTGCCCAGAAAGACTTGGGGATGAAGGTGGGTGAGAGGCTGGACATGACCCAGGCGTGAGCACTCACAGCCCAGAGAGCCAAGTGTGTCCTGGGCTGCATCCAGAGCAGTGTGGGCAGTGGGGGAGAGAGGGGGATTCTGCCCTCTGCTGTGCTGTGGTGAGACCCATCTGGAGTGCTTCATCCAGCTCTGGATCTCCAAATCAAGAAGAACATGGACCTGCTGGAGTGAGTCCAGAGGTTATCACAAAGATTATCAGAGAGGATTGGAGTACCTCTCCTTTGAGGAGACTGAGAGAATTGGGGTTGTTCAGCCTGGAGAAGAGAAGGCTCCAGGATGACCTATTTGCAGCTTTTCAGTATGTGAAGGGCATTGAAGAGGAACTTCTTACAAGGGCATGTGGTTACAGGACAAGAGGGAATGGGTTTAAACTGAAAGAGCATTGGTTTTGATTTGATATTAGGAAGAAATTCTTTTACTGTGAGGGTGCTGAGGCACTGGAACAGGTTGCCCAGAGAAGTTGTGGATGTCCCATCCCTGGAAGTGTTCAAGGCCAAGTTGGGTGAGGCTTTGAGCAACCTGATTTAGTGGAAGGTGTCCCTTCCTATAGCAGGGGCTTGAAACTAGTTTATCTTTAAGGTCTCTTGCAACCCAATCCTATAATTCTATGATAATGGTAAAACAAAATATATAACTATTTGTATTGCAAACCTGTAAGCTTATAATAAAATATTTTTAAGTGATGTGTACTTTATAATTGCAGGCAACTCTGGCTGCTGTTATGACAGAAAAATCCCCATTTACAACACCTATTGGTCGAAAAGATGAAGCAGATCTTGCAAAATCATCTCTAGCTGTGGCAGTTTCAGACCATATAACAATCTACAACGCTTATCTGGGGTAAGTGATGATTCTCCTATGCTCATAACTAGTAGCAGATAACACTTAAGTAATGCAGTTATGTAAAGAATCCTTAATATCTCTGAAACTGCTTTCACTTCACCTTTTTTTCTCTTCAGAGTAACAATAGATTGCCAAATACTGTAACACAAATGAACAGATTGCTTAGTATTCTGTTCTTCAACTCCTTTTAACTTTGCTTGCACACGTATAGAGGTTTACTGTGTCAGTTTATCCTAGTGTTTAAAGTACTTTGTTTGCTGTTTGTGGTATTTTGGCCAGAATATTTTGCATTTGATANAAATGAGGAGAGGGCTGAGGTACTCAACAATGTTTTTGCCTCAGTCATCAATGGCAACCTCTCTTATGGCAGTTAGGTGAAGTCTCAGGTGACTGGAAAAGGGGAAACATTTGTACCCATCTTTTTTATTTAAAAGTAGAAAAGAGGGCCTTGAGAACTACTAAGCTGTCAGCTTCAATTCTGTACCTGGG
Organism: Rhagologus leucostigma; assembly: GCA_013397725.1. Taxonomy (NCBI): domain Eukaryota; kingdom Metazoa; phylum Chordata; class Aves; order Passeriformes; genus Rhagologus; species Rhagologus leucostigma. The sequence goes on from VZTD01001881.1 coordinate 483,274, forward strand.
AAGATCATGGAACAGATCCTCCTAGAAATACACTGTGGCACTTGGAGGACAAGGAGGTGATTCAAGACACCAGCATGGTTTAACCAAGGGCAAGTCCTGCCTGACCAACCCAGTGACCTTCTGTGGTGGAGTGACTGCATCAGTGGACAAGGGAAAGGCTACATATTCATTTATCTGGACTTTCTGTAAAGCCTTTAACATGGTCCCCCACAACATGCTTCTCTCTAATTGGAGAAAGATGGATTCAGTGGATGAACTATTAGATGGATAAGAAAGTGGTTATACAGTCCCATCCAGAGGGTGATGGTCAGAATCTCAATGGACATCAGTGACAAGTGGTGCCCTCAGGGGTCTGTACTGGGACCAATGTTATTTAGTATCTTCATCAGTGACATGGATGAAGAGGTTGAGTGCACCTCAGCAAATCTGAAGATGACCCCAAGCTGAGTGGTGCTGTTGACACCCCTGAAGGATGAGATGTCATCCAGAGGGACCTGGAGAAGTAGGCAGATGTGAAGCTCACAAGGCCGAGTGCTGGTGTTGCCTCAGGGTCAGGGCAAACCCTGGTATCAACACAGGCTGAGGATGAACAGACCAAGAGCAGCCCTGCCCAGAAAGACTTGGGGATGAAGGTGGGTGAGAGGCTGGACATGACCCAGGCGTGAGCACTCACAGCCCAGAGAGCCAAGTGTGTCCTGGGCTGCATCCAGAGCAGTGTGGGCAGTGGGGGAGAGAGGGGGATTCTGCCCTCTGCTGTGCTGTGGTGAGACCCATCTGGAGTGCTTCATCCAGCTCTGGATCTCCAAATCAAGAAGAACATGGACCTGCTGGAGTGAGTCCAGAGGTTATCACAAAGATTATCAGAGAGGATTGGAGTACCTCTCCTTTGAGGAGACTGAGAGAATTGGGGTTGTTCAGCCTGGAGAAGAGAAGGCTCCAGGATGACCTATTTGCAGCTTTTCAGTATGTGAAGGGCATTGAAGAGGAACTTCTTACAAGGGCATGTGGTTACAGGACAAGAGGGAATGGGTTTAAACTGAAAGAGCATTGGTTTTGATTTGATATTAGGAAGAAATTCTTTTACTGTGAGGGTGCTGAGGCACTGGAACAGGTTGCCCAGAGAAGTTGTGGATGTCCCATNTTATCACAAAGATTATCAGAGAGGATTGGAGTACCTCTCCTTTGAGGAGACTGAGAGAATTGGGGTTGTTCAGCCTGGAGAAGAGAAGGCTCCAGGATGACCTATTTGCAGCTTTTCAGTATGTGAAGGGCATTGAAGAGGAACTTCTTACAAGGGCATGTGGTTACAGGACAAGAGGGAATGGGTTTAAACTGAAAGAGCATTGGTTTTGATTTGATATTAGGAAGAAATTCTTTTACTGTGAGGGTGCTGAGGCACTGGAACAGGTTGCCCAGAGAAGTTGTGGATGTCCCATCCCTGGAAGTGTTCAAGGCCAAGTTGGGTGAGGCTTTGAGCAACCTGATTTAGTGGAAGGTGTCCCTTCCTATAGCAGGGGCTTGAAACTAGTTTATCTTTAAGGTCTCTTGCAACCCANGGCTCCAGGATGACCTATTTGCAGCTTTTCAGTATGTGAAGGGCATTGAAGAGGAACTTCTTACAAGGGCATGTGGTTACAGGACAAGAGGGAATGGGTTTAAACTGAAAGAGCATTGGTTTTGATTTGATATTAGGAAGAAATTCTTTTACTGTGAGGGTGCTGAGGCACTGGAACAGGTTGCCCAGAGAAGTTGTGGATGTCCCATCCCTGGAAGTGTTCAAGGCCAAGTTGGGTGAGGCTTTGAGCAACCTGATTTAGTGGAAGGTGTCCCTTCCTATAGCAGGGGCTTGAAACTAGTTTATCTTTAAGGTCTCTTGCAACCCAATCCTATAATTCTATGATAATGGTAAAACAAAATATATAACTATTTGTATTGCAAACCTGTAAGCTTATAATAAAATATTTTTAAGTGATGTGTACTTTATAATTGCAGGCAACTCTGGCTGCTGTTATGACAGAAAAATCCCCATTTACAACACCTATTGGTCGAAAAGATGAAGCAGATCTTGCAAAATCATCTCTAGCTGTGGCAGTTTCAGACCATATAACAATCTACAACGCTTATCTGGGGTAAGTGATGATTGTCCTATGCTCATAACTAGTAGCAGATAACACTTAAGTAATGCAGTTATGTAAAGAATCCTTAATATCTCTGAAACTGCTTTCACTTCACCTTTTTTTCTCTTCAGAGTAACAATAGATTGCCAAATACTGTAACACAAATGAACAGATTGCTTAGTATTCTGTTCTTCAACTCCTTTTAACTTTGCTTGCACACGTATAGAGGTTTACTGTGTCAGTTTATCCTAGTGTTTAAAGTACTTTGTTTGCTGTTTGTGGTATTTTGGCCAGAATATTTTGCATTTGATAAAGCACAAATGTATGAAACGACATACAGGTTTTTTCCTTTTTAGAGTATTACCACTAAGTCTGAATTTTGTTTCGACTGTCAAGACAGACAGAAATGTGTGGGTTTTGAGAGTAAATCACCTTGTATTTTTGTTAGTACCTGTCAAATCAGTGTTACAGGCATGTTCTCTGGAGTGCCCTTAGACCAGCAGCATTCATCTTCATTAATACAATTTATTTTAGGAGAATGGTTACCAAAACATATTATTCTTTTTTAACTTAGTGCCACTTCTGTTGTTACAGTCTTGATGGGTTTTTTCTTGTTGTAATAAGACACAAATTTTTCCTTAGGTGGAAAAGGGCTCGACAGGAAGGGGGGTATCGTGCTGAAATGACTTATTGCAGAAGAAATTTTCTTAATAGGACATCACTGTTAACTCTGGAGGTAAAACATTATGTGTTCTGCTCTGCACTCATAACTTACTTGTTAAAATTTCCCTCTGAAAATGTAATTCCCTTTTAAAGAGGTGATATATCACTATTTAGACAAGATAGAATCAAGTGGAATTCTAGGGACTGATGAAATGCACACTCTCAATCAAAGTAGCTGTGTTTGTATGAGTTTTGATATGCACACTTTAGTAAACAGTTTTGTAGTTGCTGCCATTGGAGACACTAGGCCTTACTTTCATCAGAGGATCAAAACTTTGTGAATTAAAATATTTATATTATTCTTGATATCAAATAACGTATCTATTAACAGTTAATTCAAAAGATGAGCCACAAACTTATGTGAATGGCTTTTTATTTTTGGTGAGAAAATGTTTTAATTGATCTTTTCCTTTTACGTTTGGGTGACTGAGTACATCTAAGCAGAACTGGATCTTTGATGCAAATGCATCTTTTTCATTTTAACTACAGGTAGAGATTTAGTATTTGCAGCATATATATTTCCATATGTCTAATCCTATATTCCAGGTATCAGATTATGTTATAGATAAAGTTTTTCTCATAGAAATAGCTAGGATTCCAGTGTGGCTGCAGAAAATACAAGTGGTTTTTCTAGTAAGGGACTTTCCCCTGGAGAGCATGAATAATTCAGATGAAGTGTCATTTCCTTCTCCTGAAGTGGAGTATGTAACTTTTTTAATTCAAAACTTTACTAATACCATCCTAATTTCAGGATGTGAAGCAAGAACTCATAAGGGTGATCAGAGCAGCAGGGTTCACAGCACCTTCAACGCAATGCGGATGGGATGGAAATGGAGCCACAGAATCTCTGTCTCTCAGTGAAATAGCTCTTCTTAAAGCTGTGTTGACTGCAGGGCTGTATGACAACATAGGAAAAATACAATATATGAAGTCTGTGGATATTACAGAGAAGCTGGCTTGCGTGGTAGAAACTGCTCAGGGTAAAGCACAAGTTCATCCCTCCTCTGTAAATCGGGACTTGCAGACATATGGATGGCTGCTTTACCAGGAGAAGGTAAGTTGAAGATAGTGAATGCAGCTAATGGTTTGTGTAAAGGTGGAGTTATGCCTCTAGTATACTTTAAACTAGTGTATGTTATTTAATATTGAAATGTTTTATTTTAAAGAGTCTTTTATTATCTAATGATCCTAAAGACTATAAAAATGAGTCAACTGAGTGCTGAAGAAAAACAAGGTAAAGCTGAAGATCATGAACAAATCTCTTCATGGTGAAACTGATAGCTATAAATGGAAGGAATTTTCTTTGTATCATTTAAATTAGTAGTATCACTGACTTTTTAAATACAGTCTTGTTGATTTTAATATCACTTTACACATTAATATGTAGTAGTAACTTTTCAAAGTCTACTTTTTCACTGTTCTAAGGTTTTGAATCTTGGTACTGATGTATCCCAGTAATAAAATAGCCAATTCTGTAATGCACTGCTGAACTCCCTAAGTGAACTGCATTATTTTCTCTGTCACTCTCTTTCCCTTTCAACTGCAAATCTTGTCAGCTATTTGCTAAATTCAAGTGTTTGTATTCAGTTATATTTCTGGTGCAATGAAAATTTGACAGCAGTTGCTTAATGGCCAAATTTACTGTAGAGAAGCAGGAAGTATCAGACTTTATAATGCATATAAAGTGATAGTATTTTTTGAGAGGTGAAAATATTTCCTGCCCCCAAGAATGTCATAGTGTGATGACTAGACAGAGGCTAAGGTAGGTAAGTTATTCCATGAACTGTAGGGCAGACAAAGCCTGCACTTTTGTGTGAAGGTGCACTCTTATGTCCATTCTTCCCACTACAACTCATTCCATCCCATTCTGTCTTTAAGATGTTCCAAAGCCAGAAGCAGCACGTGCTGAGCCCCATACTTCATGCAATGTATGTGTCTGTGTGTACCACATTTATGCATGTGCGTATGTGGATGTAGATACATTGAAAAAACAGCTGCTCCCAAGAAAAATGTATAAGTAAAGAGCTTTGCCTGCCTTTTACTTCAGTAATTTTATTACTTTTAATGTAGCTTCTATGAATACCACTAGGTTAACATTATCTTTCCATTTGAGCTTTAAGAAGATAAGTGTGTCTTTAGCTAACTTCCAGCATATAAGCCTGCCACTTACTTAGAGGTGAATTATTTTATGTGGTATAAGGCAGACAAATAGCTATTGTGTGCAATAACTTGTGTTAGTTGCATCTTGAGAAGGAAAAAATGTGTGGTTTTTGCTTGTAGAAGTAGCCATCAGATTTAGTGTTATAGCTGTTATGTGGTTTGGGATTTTTTGTTGTTGTTTTTAATTGTTTGTGTTTGTTTATATGCAGGTGAGGTATGCCAAGGTGTATTTGAGAGAGACAACTTTAATATCCCCTTTTCCCATTTTGCTTTTTGGTGGGGATATAGAAGTGCAGCATCGTGAGCGTCTCCTGACAGTTGATGGTTGGATCCATTTTCAGGTGCATTGGAGTTACAACTAAACTACCTTTTGTGGTTCTGTGGGCTTTTGTATTACATGGTTGATGTATCAGCTTGATTCAGACCACTATATATGGGAGATGGAGACAAGAGGGAAGAAAGGGGGAGAGAATTAAAGAGAATAATGGGAAATTTTATATACATGTAATGAAATCTTAATAAATCACACTCAAAAGAATAGACTTGTCCTATGTGGTTTGCAACAAATCAGTTCCCTCTCTCTTCAAGAAGAAAGTGTATTTTCAGAAGAGTATTGAAAATGGATGCAGACTAAACTTTTTTTATAGAGCTTGTACTGAAAGCAGAGGAGTGTACTGTTTTTATATTAGCCTTTCCTACAGTCTTATCTTGTAACTACATATTTGTCTTTAGCACACTACTGTATATACTGCTCTATAGTGCAGACAGAATTATTTGAAAAAGAAAAAAGTCCATACTGTAAAATAGCTGCTTACTTGGGTTTGGGGTATTTAGTTTTATTGATTAGGTTTTTTCCTTTCCATGTAAAAGTTTTATTTGGAAATGGGAAAACTGAGAGCATTTTACTAGCATATTTTTGCAGACAAAACAGTTGTCATGAAAAGATCTTCTGTGAATTCTGGTAAATGGCAAGTAGTGGGTTTTGCTATCCTGACAGCTACTTGGTTACAATTTTCTGTGCCCCTGTGGGCCTTGTGCTACTCTCAAAGACACCTATAAGGAACAAAACAATCTTTTGCAGTCTGCTGATCCAAGTAAGCAAACGTCTAAGTGAATTCACTGCTTATCATGAATAGGGAATTTTAAGAAGCAGGTCCCTTGTGAGTTTGTTGGAGTTGTTTTTTTCTGGATGGCTACAGTTGTGCAGTTGCTGGGCTAGTCACATCTTAGAGAGTGTTTCAGAATTTCTACTTTCCTACTGAGATGCTAAGCAGAATACATTGCATTTTGTGCTTCTTTTGTAGCAGCTACTTGTTGTACCAAAGGCAGCATATAAATGAAATAAAGATTGAAATAGGAAGGGAAGGATAAAATTAAGTATTTCTAGGAGAGGGTTCAGCTTTAAGTATCCACATTCCTAGTGAGTGTTAGGAAAGGCTTGTGATTGCTTTCTCAGAAGGCCTGGCAGACCTCCCAAGAGGGAAATGTGTAGCTATTTTATTTCAGGTATAAATGTAATATGAGCTTTGTTACCTTGGGGCAAAAAAGGCAATTAATTGGTTGGTTTATTGGTAAAGTAGTAATTTCATCTTGTGCTGATTGTGTGGGAACACATTCTAAGTTACCCTTCTGAGCTGCTGTTCTTCAGGCTTTGATACCACAAATAACTGGTGCTTAAAGCTAAGGCATGATGTAAGCCCAGTCATTTCATGAGTATACTATCCATCATGATTATCATTACCATTAAAAGTCACGTATGTGCATCATGTTTGCAGGAATCTTGTTATAAACTTCTGTTTATATGTAGAGTAATATTTTGAGCTATATTTTGGTATGAAATGTCTGATAATGCAGATGTTTTTTCTTTATAGGCTCCTGTTAAGATAGCAGTAATTTTCAAACAGCTGAGAGTTCTCATTGAGTCTGTTTTGAAGAAGAAGCTTGAAAATCCCAAAATGTCACTTGAAGGTAACTTTATTGCTGCATTGCTGGCATGACTGTTTGTTAAGTGGACCTTGTGGCAAATCTGAAGAATCATTAGTACACTGCATCCTCACACAGTAGCATGTGTGACATGAATGTTCCATTAAGAGGCATCCAGAAAGTAATTACTAACCCTGCATATATTGTGTGGCTCACCCCGGATGTACGAAGATCTGCAAACTGCCGTTTTAAAGATAGCCCTGATGACAACATTTAAGGTAGTGGTAGTAATGGTGAGGCATGCATCTCAAAACAACATTGAAACTGTGTGTGGAGAATCCTAGGCATGGGTGACTTACAAGTGTTGTGCAAGTTGTCTCAAAATCTAGGTTAACACAACTGCATGTTGGTTCCCAAAGGTAAGGAATAGCAGAGCACAATTTAAACTTTAAAGTTTGGACACTGGATGTTCAGGAGCATATTGTAGGTGGGGAAGAAAAGAAGTTCCTGTATGCTGATATATCTCTAGTTAACCCACCACTTTCCCAAGCTCTTTTGTGAAATACTGAAGTGGTCATCGGTTGTTCATTGAATAATTTTATAATGGTGTACTGTGTACATAATGTTTGTCCTTTTGCTTGCCAAATGGTAATCACTTGTTTTGCTTTAGATTTTGGCATAGCTTAAAACATTAAAAGTTTAAATTGGTGAAAGCTAGACTTCTTTTATGATTTTTTGGGGGTTTTGGGAATCAATTTTTAAGCTTGCTGTTTTTCACACACTGTGTTTGTTTTCTTTTCTAGATGACAAGGTCTTATACATCATCAAAGAGCTGATAAAAACAGAAAATGGTAACTGAAACCAGAAATCAGTAACAAATCAGAGCTTCAGTAATTGCAGGGGAAATATGCACTCCAACATTAATTGGAAGTATTTAAATTCTTGTGTGGTTGATACCAGCCGTGATGGGGATAGACTGCATGATTTTGCATAGGATCAACTTTATCAGTTTGAAGATGAACACTGGATATGTTTAGCCTTTTCAATATACTTGGTGCCATTTGTCTGACTGTATGAATGATAACTGCGAGCAGTTTATTTTCAAAATAGAAATGGCTGTGAACAATTCCTCTTTTTTAGCTTAATGTGCTAATCATACCATCAGTGCAGTGTGTACTGATGATTAAAGATTCGGTCCTGAATCTCAGCTGAGTAGAATTCCATGTGTGCAAACAGAAGACAAATGTTTCTCATATGGGTTTCCTAATTAAGGATTTTTTTTTTTGGAACTATGAATTTATGGTATTAAACCAATACATGTTAGGGAAGTCTTGTTTTTTCTGTATGATTTACATTAAGAAGATACTCTATAAGATGATAGTATGGACTGCTGGGAACAAGTGCTCAGTGAGGCGTGTACTGACCAGCAGCTCCTCTCAAACAGAGGATGTGTCTCTTCTCAGAGTTGTTCCTCCCTGTTTACCCTGATCCTGGCAACTCCTGCAATTGTACTATATTTTGCTGTCCCTTTTTTGTATGTTAAGTTTTGCATAGTTCTGGAAGCCCCCTTCAAGTGATGATCGTGGGGTTTTTTCCCCCTTATTGATCAAAGTTCGCATTGACCCTCTTCAAGGAAATACCAGAGAATCTCCTAGTGGAAATTTCCAGTGGCAGTTCTCTCCTATGCTATTTGCTCACAATGACTTTATGTCTGTGTGATCCTTTGTTTCTTGTTTCTTTAATACTGAATAATCCTTAACTGAGTAGTTTAATGAATCAGATGGTCTTACATTCCACCTATCCACGCTATTTCCAATTATGAAGTGCAATTTTAGATTGCCAACTTAGCTTTCAAGAATAAGGAATATATTGATGGGGAGGGTTTGCCGTTAAACAGTTGCCATCAAGTAGGAACTGTCTTTACAGACAGAGGCACAGTGTAGACAACAACTTACGTTTAATCTGAAAAATAAAAGATTTTATATAGCTGAGGTTAATCATGTACAGAAAGGGCACTGAGGAAAACGAATGCATTAAAATGCAAGATACATGGAGCCTATCCAGTTAGATTATCACAGCGGAAGTGGTATTGCTCTCTAACTTGTATACGTTAGCTTACACTTAGTTCTGGAAGATGAAAGTTTGCTAACAGCTCTGAAGGAAGAGGGATCACATCTGTTATTCTTTTATACATTATGATAATCTAGTAATAGTCCTGATTTCATAGGAGACAGGAAGTGAGTTTTGGGGGTTTTTCACAATGCCATTTAGGCAAGGAAGCATTTGAATAGGAAGTTTTGATCTTAGACCATAAGACCTCAACTTTGCCTTCAGTATTCCCACACTGAACTCAAAACCTGCAAATTATATTCATTGAAGATATGAGCTAAATCTGTACCCTAAACAAATTTCCTAGGTTTTGTTTTGGTTGAGATATTTTATTTGTATACTTTGGAAAGATGAGTTAGAAAAACATTTCAGTAATTCAGTAACTAGCAAGCTCCTCTTTTGGGTTTGAATTTTGCAAATGAGTTGTTGGTCTTAAATTGTTAAATCCTAGGGAATGTGTGAATCGTGTTTTGAGTTCTTTTCCCTTATTCGACTGTGATGAATAAGAGGTTTTTTTCGATTTAAGGGTGGTAATGTTGAAATTCAAAGTTATTCTTTGTGTTTCTCTAGCATGCTCTGCTTTGTAATCTTTTAAATAAATAACTGAAATAAATTAAGGGGATATATTGTAATAACTGGGAAATTGCACGATCTGCGTGAGCAAGTTTTCTGCAAAACAAATTAAGGAGGTCACACTGTGGTGTACAGATAAGCACAGTTATCTTAAAAAAACAAAAACAAAAAACAAATACTATGCTGGCTTTCTGCTGCAGTATACATGAGCAGCTTTTGTGCCTGTACTCTTTTGGGTGGATGAACTTTCTCTTTTGCTCTATTTATTTAATAAAGACTTCTGTTAACACCTTTGTGTTACTTTTCTCAAAGCATTTGTTGGTAACAAGACCAGTCAGTACCGTAGTGTCAATTGTGATCTGCAATGTGTTCTTTTTTTTTTTTTTTAAGGCAGCTTTTTCTCCTGGTCTCTGTCTTCACCTCGGAGAGGAGTTTCTGCTCCTGTCATTCACACTGTAGAATTCCCGCCTCCCCCCCTCTTTTGGATCGTGGGCTGCTTGGAGCTCTTGTTTCCCACTGCCATCTTTCCCAGCACTTAACCCAGAAGAGCTTTTCTTTCTGCAGCTCTTTCCACAGCTATAGCACATTATAAATGGGTGGTTGGAGTGCAGGGCCATTTTGATTTCCCTGCATTCAGCTGTTTAAAATAGTGCTCTGTTCATGGATGGAAGTGTAACAGCCCCAGATTACCCCGTGAGCTCCAGCATTCCCAGGTATCTCTTCTGGTGTATTTGTGCTGTTTCTGGTGACCTACACTGAAAGTGTTACTTAGGGGGAGTGATGGGTAACTGTAAAGTTTATGGGGTTCTGAGTTGAACGGCTGGGAACTGGAGAGACGCCTGCTTTGGTAATGGCAAAATAACTGCAGCAGCTTCAGCTGGCTGGGCTGGCAGATGCGTGCTCTGCCCTGGATTTACGGCACTGCTGCCCGGTTTGCTCTCTGTACCCTGCGAGAGCGAGAAGGCCGTGGTCTGGAGGTCACAGTCCCTCGGCGACTCCACTACAGCCTTCTGGCCCGAGGGCAAGCGGCAGAGAAGAGACAGGCGTTTCGGTGGCTCGAATTTTGTTTTGGAGACGATAGTCCGCTGAGTGTCCAGACTACCTCCCCGGGACGGGCGGGGCGGTGTGCCCGGGAGGCGGGCGGTGACAGCTCGGCGGCGACCACGCCGCTCAAATAGCCGCCACCGCAACCCGAGCGGAGCTGGCGGGGCCGCCCACCCCATGGTGACGGCGGCGAGCGGGCGGCGCGGCGGCACCCCGGAGTGTCGCGGGCCCGGCGGCTCCCCCAGGAGCTGTCCGNGAGCTGGTACCGGTCTCGCAAGGGTCTGGAGAGCCGCTTCCAGCCGCGGGAGCCGCTCGCCCGGCAGCCACAGGTGGGGACAGCGAGGCCGGCGGCGGGTAGCGGGCGGGGGAGCCTGGAGTCGGCCCCGTCTGACCCCCGCTGCTGGTGCCGTAGGTGACGGCGGAGGCGCGCTGCAAGCTGGTCAGCTGGCTCATTCCGGTGCACCGGCACTTCGGTCTCTCCTTCGAGTCACTCTGCCTGGCCGTCAACATCCTGGACCGCTTTCTCGCCACCACCCCTGTGGCCGCCGACTGCTTCCAGCTCCTGGGAGTAACAGCTCTGCTCATCGCCTGCAAGCAGGTAGGGCGGCCCCGGGGCCCGGCTCCCCCGCCGCCAGGGTCTCTGCAGCCGGCCGAGGCCAGCCCGAGCGGGCCCCAGACAGGCCGGCCTCCGCGCCAGCTCCCCTTATCTGCTTCCCAGAGGCAGCGTCCTCACTCCTGTCCCCTCTCGCAGGTGGAGGTGCATCCCCCTAGCGTGAAGGAGCTCCTCGCCCTCTGCTGCGACGCCTTCACCCGCCAGCAGCTCCGTAACCTGGAGTGCATCGTCCTGCATCGCCTGCACTTCGACCTTGCGGCGCCCACCGTCAGCTTCTTCCTGGAGCACTTCAGCCGGGTGCGGCTGGAGGCTCGGGGGGCCGACGCGGGGGAGGCTGCGGCCGCCCGGAGCCTGGCGGCTGGCGTCGCGGAGCTCAGCTTGGCTGACTATGCCTTCATCAAGTACGCGCCCTCCCTGCTGGCCGGCAGCAGCCTGGGGCTGGCGGACCGGCTCCTGAGCCACCGCAGTCCCCTGGACCTGCGAGTCAGCGGCTACCCGGAGGAGCTCCTGCGGGACTGCATGGACCAGCTGCAGCTCCTAGTGTCTCTGAACGGGCGGTCCCTGTCTCTCCTCCTGCCCCCGGAGGTGGCCCAGAAGTGTCCCTGGCTTGGGGATGACGGCTGACAGCGGGTGGTGGCGGCGGCGGCTCTGGCTCGGCGTTTGTGCTCCACAGAGTCGGTGCAGTCTGATCCACTAAGCCTTAGTGCCATTGGAGCTTAAAGATTAGATGGCGTTTTGTGAAAGATTTTATGTGTCATGTAATCTGCACTGTCCTTTTGCTATTTTTTAAAAAATCCAGCATGTAAATAATATACCGAATCTCACTTACTATGTTATTTATTTGGAGGGTGGTCCATGAAGATAACGGTGTAAGGACCAACTGAATGTTAAATAAACTTTTTTCTACTTGTTACTGCTATTCGTTTATTTGCTGGTGTTACGTGGACGCAGCTGGGAGAAGAAACACATTGGCACATAGCGAATTCACCCCGTCAGTTAACTCAGTGTCCCACAAAACAAAGATGCCCAACAGTGTCATTCCGCGTTTCAAACTGGCACCCGCTGGCTTGGTCATGGCTCGGGGGAAAAAATTTAGATGCCCTGACATAAGTGTAGGAAAATAAAGTGTGGAATAATAATAACAACTGGGTTTGTGTGCTTGTTTGTTTAGTTTTCTAGCAAGTCTGTAATCCAAATGCACGCTCCTAAAGCAGGTTGGCACTGTAGCACGGGAAACATTCAAGGGCAGAAAACAGCCGTAGTGTTGTAAAACATTTCACTTTCTTCGTTTGTATCTGTGCACAAAAGTGGTGTTAAAAGACCTCACAGACACCTAGAGCTGCCCTTGGGAGTGCTCACCTTTCAGAGTAGGGGGCACCCGGACGCCAGAAGGCACTCCAAGCCCTGCCCGCTGTCAGGTGTTGAGGCAGAGCGAGCACACCTTGTCCACGCTGCTGTTACAGAAAATGCCTACAAGAACACCAGAGGGAAATAAGGGGCAGCTCATCCTCCGCCAGCCCCGTCGGTGATTTCAGCTGAATTTGCCATAGCAGCGGATGGGACCCTCTGCCGGTGCGAGGGTACTCTCTCCCGCTGGGCGGATCGGTACAGTCAACATGCCATGGGCGGGTTTTTCCTTCCCACCCCACCGCGCCCCCTGGTTTTTAACGCAGATGGCACCTATCCTTGTAACGACATTTAACAAGTATCATTACAAAAACCAGCCCAGCCCCCAGGCTGACTCTCGCACTGCCCGGCAGACACCCGAGGGGGTGGGCGCGGCAATGAGGTGCTGGGGGGACGGGCGGCAGTGGTGGAGGGGCCGGCAGAGCCTCTCCTCAAGTTTCCCTCCGGGGCAGTGCCCTCGGCCCGCCCAGGCTCCGCGGGCGCGGGGAAGGGTTCCGCGGGCGCGGGAGCCGCCGGCGCGGCCGGGGGCAGCGGCGGGAGGTTTCGGCGCCCCGGAGGAGTGAAGGCGGACGGGCAGCCCCCGGCATGGCC